>PVJA010024298.1:0-32011 GCA_004027025.1 Myocastor coypus
TTTTTTTTTTTTTTTTTTTTTTTTTTTTTTTTTTTTTTTTTTTTTTTTTGTCTTTTTGAGACAGGGTCTCGCTATGCAGTTGAGGCTGGCCTTGAGCTCACTTTTGTAGCCCAGGCTGGTCTCGAACTCGCACCAATCCTCCTGCCTCAGCCTCCCGAGTGCTGGGATTACAGGCGTGAGCCACCACGCCCGGCTCTTTCTGAGATGTTAATGTATTATTTTTCCAACAGTTGCTTTTCTAGTACTATTTTGCTAAATATTATTTATCCAGTGACTACAGAACAATACTACATACTTTATAAAAACTTTGTTTTCATGACTATTTCATTGAAAATGCTTTTGATGTCCCACTTCTCTCAGGAATTTTCATTCCAAATTTTCACATATGATCATGCCATATCCATTGGATGATTCAAAGTTTTCTCAATACAAGACCTTCCTGCTGACGATGACGATTGCAGTTATCTGGCATTGTGTCCCGGGAAGAAGGGTCACCAGCACCTTACTTCATACACTCTTATTTTGACTGATTGCTGTTTTCACTAACCAATATCTAATTTTAACATGAAAAAGTACTGCTTGGTCTTTAATTACCAAATACTAATTGGATAAAAATTTGATTGACCAGGATGCTGTATGCTAATATGTAATTCCACTATCAAATAATTGAATTGTGGAACTTGATGTATCTATCACCACTTTTTTCCTTCACATAGATAAATGTGGGTGGGAATTTTGGCTTAATGAGATCCTAATTACAATAATATTAAGGTGATAGCTTCCTTCTAGACAACTGACTCCAGGCAGAAATGGATGTTTCTTAGCATAGTGTACTAAATGTACTTGAAACAACATCAGTTTTGCCTTTGTAAATATGTAAAAATACTAAAATCTTATTACGTTTTAACAGTATTCGCATGAGATAATTCACTTTTAGGAATATTTATTAGTACATTTTGGCAGCATATAATCATTACACTTATCACTGGCAACTGGTATGTGCACAAGACAAATCTTAATTCTCTCCCCTTCCCTTCATTCCCATTCTCTAAAATTTTTCTTGCCATATTCAAATTTATTTATTTTGTAAGTCTTTTTCTTTTTCTGTTTTTTTTTTTTTTAATTTAACCAGGGGTCGAACTGAGGACCTTGCAGTTGCCAGGCAAGCGCTTCTTCTACTGAGCTATCTCTACAGTCCCTATTTTGTAAGTCTTTACAAAATTAATTATCAAAATTACAGATTAATTCTAAATAACACATAAAATAATACTAAATCAAGGTACCCTTTCAAATATTTAAAGCTTGTCCATCTGATTTCACTTCATTTAATACTATAATATCCATCCACATACATACACTTTATTATAAGTTACTCAAGATTAACTCAGTGCAATTCTTTTTTTTTTTTTTTTTTTTTTTCTGGACTGGGGTTTGAACTCATGACCTTGTACTTGCCAGGCAGTCACTTGTGCCACAGAGCTATCACCCCAGCCCCCTCAGTGCAATTCTTTAAAATGTTTAAGTACGCCATTTTTTGGACACATGATCTTGCTATGTAATGAAGACTGGTCTTTACACTTACTTATGTACCCCAAACCCGCCTGGAACTCCTATTGATCTTCCTGCTTCAGCTTCTGAAGTACTGGGATTATAGCCATGCACCACCACACCTGACCTTTTTAAGTATCTATAGCATGCTTAGTTCATCTAAATGAAAACACAATTTACTAGTACTTTCTACACTATTTTTTTTAAAGATTTTTTTTATTTATTTCTCTTAAACCTCATTTATTTGTTTGTGTTATGGCTGGCTCAGCCCGCCCTGGGGTGGAGGTTCGCAGCATGTGGTGCGAGGGATCGAGGAGCGGTTGCAATGCTTGTCTTAAGTTTCCTCTGCAGGTGCTTTAGACCACTGAGCCAAAAAAAAAATGTATTTCTAAGAGCCAATTGTTTTTTGCCACGTTGGGAATTTAATGTAAGACCTGAACACTGACCTATATCCAGAAAAAAATTATATATTTATTGTTTTGAAACAGAGTCTTGATAAGTTAATTTATCAAGCTGAGCTTAAATTTGAGTTCTAAGTCAGTCTCCTAGACTGCAGGGATTATAGATGTGCACCACTCTGCATGGCTTTTGTTCTTGTTTTTCAAGGAAGAGATCTGTAAATTGTGACAGCTTATAATAGTTTGGAAAACGTATATGAGCTCTGTTCAAACTCAGTATTAATGTGTGAGTTAATTCCAACTTCATCTCTTATTTATATGATTTTGTGTAATTACATTTTCATTTTAAAATTGTTTCATTATTTATCGTTATATTTCATATTTGCATAATTGAGTTTTAATTTTTAAAGGTAGCAAATCCTTTTAAAAAAAAACTTAGCCAACAACACTTTGTTTCTTTACCTTTTAAAGAATACAAAATATTTAAAAAGACAACACAGCCGGGCGTGGTGGTGCACGCCTGTAATCCCAGCACTTGGGAGGCTGAGGCAGGAGGATCGGTGCGAGTTCGAGACCAGCTTGGGCTACAAAAGTGAGCTCAAGGCCAGCCTCAACTGCATAGTGAGACCCTGTCTCAAAAAGACAAAAAAAAAAAAAAAAAAAAAAAAAAAAAAAAAAAAAAAAGAAAAGACAACACACAAAATTTCATTGAACAAAGTAATAGGATTTTGACAATGGTTGTTTTACTGCATAATTATATCTTCAAGTTAGTTATTTGGGTTTCCATATATATACCTTAAAAGTTGGTAAGATATAAGAAAATAAAAGGAAAACTATTTCATTAATTAAGCATTAACTTCACCTTTTGATAGACCAGAAAAAAATCAGCAGCACAATTATCCAAAGTAGGCTGCCTATATGTATTCCTGTCATTTTCCTCATCTCAAATTTTCCTTCCGACTGAGCACATTTTTTCACAGTATATATTTTACCATTCAGATTTTACTTACTCTTTGAGGTTCTCATACTAGCAAGACAATATGATGCTTGCATATGCCGGTCCGATTTATTTAACTTAACAGTAGTCTCTAGCTGCATCCATTTATCTATAAAAATCACAAATATCTTTTTTCATAGCTGAGTAGTAGTTATGTAAAAATACACCATCTTTTTCAATCCAGTTGTCAGTTGATGGACATTTGGATTGTTTCCAAGATTTAACTATGAAAAATTACACTGCTATAAATATGGGTGGACATCTATCACTGTGGTATGATATTTTCAGTTCTTTTGGAAATGTACCTAGATG
Organism: Myocastor coypus; assembly: GCA_004027025.1. Classification (NCBI taxonomy): domain Eukaryota; kingdom Metazoa; phylum Chordata; class Mammalia; order Rodentia; family Myocastoridae; genus Myocastor; species Myocastor coypus. Next base: position 3,256 of record PVJA010024298.1, read on the forward strand.
TGAAATGGCTGCTTTGAAAGGAACACCCAATCCTAGCCTTTTGAAGAATCTCCACACTGATTTCCATAATGGTCATACCACACTGCACTTCCACCAAGAATGATGGAAGGATTTCACCCTGGAGCCTGTGCATCATTTGATATTGTTTTACTTCTTGATTAGGGCCATTCTTTGTGGAGTAAGATGAAATCTCTTTTTGTTTTAATTTTCATGTCTTGGATGAGCAATAACGTTGAACATTTTATTCATATATATATTTGCCACTTGTATTTCTTCACTTATGAGATGTATATTCATCTCAGCTGCCCAGTTTTGGATTTGGTCTTTGAATTTTGGAGGCCAGAATTTTAAAATAATATAAATATTACATTCAATAATATAAAGATAACTCTTTATATATTCTAGGTAGGAGTCCTTTGTCTGAGGGACAGTTGGCTACATTTTTGTCTCTATTCATGGATTTCAATTTTGCCCTATTGGTGTTTTCTTTTCACATGCAGAAACATTTCAAAAAATAACATCACGGTTTTCAGTTCTTTGATGTATTTCATGTGCAGTTCGCTTTTGTGTTTATACAGCACCGACCTACCCTTATGTCTTTAAAGGTCAGGGTGTGAGGAAAGCTTGGTACTCAGGGTTTTAAGAGTTAGGGTTGGGGCCTGGTGGGATGACTCAGTGGTCTAAAGTGCCTGCATGGGAAGGCTTGGGCGGCTTCAGGGACCGCGGTTCGATCCCCGGCACCACATGCTGCGCCAGCCCTGCCCTTGGGGCGGGCTGAGCCGGCCATAAAAATGAGTGAATAAACAAACAAAGGTTCTGAAACAAGAAAAAAATAAATAAATTAAAAAAAAATTTCTACCTACATTTTTCTCTAGAAGATTTTTTAGTGTTTAGGTTTTAATGTTGAAGTATTTGATCCATTTTGACTGTAGTTTTAGGCATGGTGATAGGCATAGGTCTAATGTTTGCCTTAGGCATACAGAAAGCCAGTTTTCTCAGTGCCATTTAATGAAAAGGCTATCTTTCTTCCAATGATCATATTTGGAAGTGAACATATTGGTCATCTTTGTCAAAGATAAGGTAGCTGAGTGTGTTTCTAGTTGCGTCTGCATTTTCTAATCTGTTCCATTGATCCTGAGGTATATTTTCTTCCCAGTACCATACTGCTTTTCTCACAATAGCTTTGTAGTATGACTTTAAGTCAGGGATTGTGATGCCTCTTGCCTTAACTTTGTTGCCCAGGATTGCTTTTACTACTGTAGCACTCTTCTGGTTCCAGGTGCACTTCAGGAATATTTTATCTAGGTCTGTGAGGCACGCTAATGATAGGATTGCATTGAATCTGTGGAACAAATTTGTGAACATGACCATTTTCACAATGTTGATTCTTCCTATCCAAGACCAAGGAATATCTTTCCATTTTCTGAAATGTTCTTTGTACTTCTTTCATAGTACAATAATTTTGACTGTATAAGTCCTTTATTTCCTTTCTTAGATTGATTTGTAAGTATTCTGTTTATTTTGGATAATATTGTGAAAGGTACAATTTCCATAATTTTTCTCCCAGAGTTTTTTATATTTATGTAATAAAAAGCAACTGATTGTTGAGTGTATACTGCTATGATCCTGAATTTGGTTATTAATTCTCCAAGTCTCTTCGTGGCGTTTTTGGGGCCTTCCACGTAGGGCATCATGTCATCTGAAAGACGTGGTAATTTCACTTCCTGCTTTCCTAGCATCATTCCTTGCATTTGTCTCTCTTGTCTTCTTGCTCTGGCTAATGTTTCCAGAATTTTATTGAACAAGAGTGGTTACAGTAGGCATTGCTGCCTTACTCTTGAATTTTATTAGAAAGCCTTCAACTTGTGCCCATTTGTTATGATGTTAGCTGTTGGTTCACCAGAGATGGCTATTATCAGATTGAGATAAAGACTTTGTATTCTGGTTTCATGGAAGTTGTTAAAATTTATTTGGTACAGGGTCTTACTACTCGGCTTGGACTCATAGTAATCCTCCTAATTTCAGCCAGCGTAGTGCTGGGATTACAGGCATGCACCATCACACTCAGTTTTGGTGGCTGGCTCAGTGTGCCCAGGGGTGGGGCTGGTGTGGCATTTGGTGCCAGCGATTGAATCCTGGTCCTTCTGCTTCTCTAAGTAGATGCTTAGTCTGCTGCGATATCTCCCCTGCTCTTATGTGGTGTTTTTATCATAAATGAGTATTGAACTTTTAAAAGCGATTTTTCTGAATCTATTGAGATGATGATGTGATTTTTTCATGCCTGATAGCATTTGTCTTATATAGTTGGGTGCTTCTACATTGTGTGCACATATACTTATGATTGTTATCTCTTCCTCTTGCAGCTTTTCTCTAGCAAGGTAGTGACCTTATCTCTTTGAATCATTCGTCATTTGATCACATTGTCCACAAACAGAATAGCTACCCCTGATTTTTTTCTGGGCTCTTGTCACATGGAATACTGTTTTCCAACTTTTTACTTTCATTCTATTCATTTCTTCTTGAGATAAATGTGATTTTTGTGTACAGCATATTGCAGGAAATTTTTTTTGATCAACTCCGTCTGCTTCTTTTGAATGGCCAGCTGAGGCCATTTATATTGATGCTTGAAGCTGATATGCATCTTTATCATGTTATTTTCCTGCTGGAGGATTCCTACTTTTTTCCTCTGATCAATTGCTTGTTCTGTTTGGGGCTTCTTTTGTTCTGTTTTCTTTAAGTTGTGCTCATTTTTGTCTCTAAAATATCTGCTAGTACTCTTTGTAGTGTTTCTTTGGTAGCCACGATTGTGTTCAGTTGTTCTTTGTCATGGAAGTATTTTAGCACCTTTAAATTTGATAGATTGTTTTGCAGGATATATCAATCTGATTGGAAGTTGCTTTCTTTCAGGACCTCAAATGTCTCACTCCAAGCTTTTCTTTCCCTTTTTCTTTATTCTTTCTTTTGATTTGATTTGTTGTTCTTCTTGTTGTTGTTGTTCTTGAGAAATCTGCTATAATGCAGATGGGCTTTCCATTATTGTTGATCTGCTTATTCTAACTACATTTAACAATCTTTTGCTAAATTTTTGGGATCTTGATTGTTATGTGTCTACATGTAGATTTATTTCAATTATGGCTAACTGGAATTCTATATACCTCACTTATGTGTATGTGAGATTCTTTTCCTTTGCTTGGGAAATTTTCCGCCACTACTGTGAACAATTTTTCATGTCATTTATGATGACTGCAGCTGTTTCACTGATAACTATTAGTTTTATGCTGTTTTTATTTACATCACCATGCAGCCATTGCATTGTTATATCCTCATTCCTTGTTAATATTAGGAGATCTTTTTATGTTCACTAGATGCAAAACTACCTGTAAGCCCTGAAATTTTATCCTGTTTCATATAAACAGTTTTGCCATCTTTCAGTGGAATTCTTAATGTTCTGGATATCTCTTTGGATCTATCTCATACATTCCGGTTCTTTTCTGTAATGTTCATTCATTCATAATGTTTCATCATTTTCCTATTCCCATTTTTTGTTTATGTCTTCTTGTGCTGAGCAATGCTTTCATGATGGTTGTCATTTACCTGAGTTATTATCTGTGATCTGATTTCTTTCATAGCCTGATGGAGTTGATTATTTACTTCAATTGCTATCATTTCATAACTCCAGGTATGTGACGTCTGGGTTCTTCTTTTACCTTGTCTCCTGGACATCTTTTGGGTGGGCGAGTGGTTTGTGATTGCCTTTTCCACTTCATTCTGACATTTTTCGATTTCCCAATGTTCATGTTGACTCTGGAGCAAGGGCATGGGTGTTGGTTGTGTGTGAAGAAGACTCCAGTGACACTGGATTGGTCAGATAGGCTCACCAAAGCTCCTGCTGTGTGGGGTTTATTGTGGCTTCCGTGTTGGTGGAAGCATCTGATGACGATGAAGGTAACCCAAAACACTGACAAGCTGTTTCTTTGTGGGGAGCAGTTTGCAGTTACCAAGGCTCCAACTACCAGTGGGACAGGCAGCAGAAGCAGCACAGCAGAGCTATGGTGATGGTGATGGTACAAGAGGTAGTCACATCTCAGCCAAACTCCAGTAATGGTGAGGGAAGGAGATAGGGCAGGTCTTATCAGGTCTCTGTAGCTGTGCTGGGAAGACAGTGAAAACGGTGCTGGGGCCATTTGATTTGTATGTTGGTGGGAGAAGCAGCCACAGATGAGCCAAGCTCCAGCAAAGGTTGTTAACAGATCTTTTATGAAGATCAATGTGATGAACTTAAAATTGCTTTCCTAAACTTATGTGTGGTTTCATTTCCTTACTTAATGCTTCAAATAATTTCCCTCAAAGTTGTTGCACTTTATCAGCCAGACCTGCATAATATCCTTTTTGTAGATCTTTTTAATGGGAGGGGCATTTTCTTTTCTCATCCTCTCTCTTCTCTTCTCTTCTCTTCTCTTCTCTTTTCTTCTCTTCTCCTCTCCTCCCCTCCCCTCCCCTCCTCTCCTCTCCTCCCCTCTTCTTCCCTCCTCTCCTCTCCTCTCCTCTCCTCTTCTCTTCTGTTTTTTCTTTTTCTGATACATGGTTTCACTATGAAGTGCAGATTTGAGCTTCAGTCACCATGTAGCCCCAAGCTGCCCTAGAACTCACAGTCCTGGTTGATTTCAAAGTCAAAGCAATCATACAGCTCCAGCCTCCCAAGAGTAGTATTACTGGGAGCCTGCAGGTTAGCTCACTTGTTTAAAGTGCCTGCTTGGACAAACTCAAGCAGGTGCCAGTGACTGTGGCTCGATCCCCAGCTCCACAGGTAGCACCAGATCCACCCTTAAGGTAGCCTGAACTAGTAAAAAAAAAAAGTTAGAAAAAATTAAAAATGCTCCCAAGTGTGGTATTATAGGCCTGCAGCACCACACCAGGCTCGATTTCTCTTTAGAAATGGGCCTGATGATTATTTTTCTTTACACTGCTTTTCTATAATTACTTCCTGTTACCAAATTATTTTATTTTTATAGTGATCTTTTTCCACATTTGAATTGAGGTCCCGTTTCACAGGCTTATGTTATTTGTTCTCATTTGCCCTTTTTTTTTAATAAAACTTGGTATAGGGTCTCACTACACAGCTCAGACTCATAGTGATCCTCTTATCTCAGTCTCCTCAGTGATGGATTGCAGGTGTGCACCACCATGCCTGGTGTTGGTGGGTGTTGCAGTGCACCTGTGGTTCTGGGGCCAACATGGCATGCAGCCCTGGAGATTGAATATAGGCCCTTGAGCTTACCTGGCACTTACACTACTGAGCTGTCTCCCCTGTCCCCTCATTTATTTATGGGAAAAAAATACAATGTATACTTTTTACATGTAAATTTTTACCTTTTTTTCCATTCTGTCCTTATGTCTAGGAATGCTGGCAATCATTTTCTAATCAGTTTCTTGACTCTCTTTTTGGCTTGTTTAATTCATAAGATCTACTGCTGGTTTATACGTTGTCTGAGATTTTCTCTGCACTTCAGTTTTTGTGAGATGTGTGTGTTCATTTTAAAAAAGAGAATTATAAATCTAACTGATTATCAGTAGAGCCACAGTGTCAAGATTTTGTGGCTAGCCAAAAGATCTCTAAGTAATTGATCTTACTTAGGAAATTGTTTTGTTGCTGAGGGTAGAAGCCAATTTATATTGATATGTTTTCACTGTCTTCAAAGTAAAAAGACTCCTTTTTCATTTTATTTATTTTGTGTGTGTGTGTTTTAGGGAAGGGTCTACAGGATGTTCAGCGTCTCACTAATACTCAAACTCATACTGATACGCCTGTTTACAGCCTCCCAAGAGCTCGGATTACATGCTTGTTCCCCTATGCCCAGTCCCAGTCGCTGTCTCAGTATGCCCCAGGGGTGGGACCAGCACGGCAGGCCTGGGGATCGAATCCCCGACCCTTGCACCTGCTTGCAGGTGCTTTAAACAAACAACTGAGCTATTTGGCTGGCCCCCAAAAGGGTTTACTTTTGTTTGGACCAGGGTTTCAACTCATGACCTTGCACTTGCCAGGCAGGCACTTGTGCCACGGAACTCTCTCCCTGGCCCCAACAAGGTTTACTTTTTTTTTTTTTTTTTTTTTTTTTTTTTTTTTTTTTTTTTTTTTTTTTTTTTTTTTTTTTTTTTTTTTTTTTTTTTTTTTTTTTTTTTTTTGTGGGACTGGGGTTCAAACTCACGACCTTGCACTTGCCCAGCAGGCACTTGTGCCTCGGAGCCATCTCCCCAGCTCCAAGGTTTACTTTTATCAGTAGGATATTATGCCTATGGTGAATCAGTGTGCAATAATCTAGGTTTACATTCCACACAACTCCACTACACATATATATTTAATACTGAAGAGGAAGTATTCTTATTTACCTGACCTTTGAATTTAGGTACATATCTCACCATAATGCTGAAGTATTTCCTTAAAAATGGCAGCATAGTAGTAAATGTGTGCTTTTTAATCTCCAATAATCATTGTTGTTGTTGTTGTTGTTGTTATTTACTGGCCTGGAGATGTGTTCTTTAAAAATACAACAAGGCTGGGTCTTCCTTAAGCCTTTCCATCATCGAATTTAGATACATATCCTACCATACATGAACATATCTGGGGTTGTTTGTCCATTATTAGGTGAGAGCATGTTTTCAGTGCTTTCTTTTCTCTCCAACTCCAGGTTTAAACTTTGTAACAATAATAGTAATAATTAATAATAATAATAATAGTACTTAAATTTATGTCCCCCCTTTCAGGTAGTTTCTCTTTAGCAAATTTGAAGGTTATTTTAACATAAGGGTGTTAGGCAATTGTTTCATTATCCTTTTCCTGTTTCCTGTCCAATTTTTAATATAGTGTTTTACTAAGCTGAATGATTTTATCATGGGGGAGAATCTCCTGAAAGGTATAACTGTAACTGGGATTGCTAGAATCCACATTTGTGCTTTCAGTAATGTATGTAGGACAAAAGTGTTCTCACCTTCACATCCAACCCACAAACAAGGAATGTGTGGCTGTGATCAGTATCACAGCAGTTTTCAAATTTGCGGGAGGCCCACAGTTCCACTCCATTACTGCAGAAACAACAACAATGTATGGTTTTTCTCCCATGTAGTAGCTAATATGAACCAGGCATGAACGTGACCTAGGCTGCTGTGGAATCAACACACGGGACAATGCGAAAATAGTAGGAAGAAGTCGAGTGCTGTATTTCAGCTGAAACTTCTAATCTTGGCAGATAAATGTGTGAGAAGTTCTCATTGGTAAGGAGACATTTGTGTCACACTGCAGGAAACACAAAGAAAATGGTCCTATTTACAATAGATACTGGTAAAAAAAATGTTCATAATATTCGTGCTCACGGGCTTAAACCTTGCATGATTTCTCTGACATGAGAAACCAAATATATAAGCAGAGAGCAAAATAAACAGTTTGAACACAGACAGACATAGACTTTTTTAAATGAAAAAGGGATGAAGAATTGGAAGAAGGGGAGAAAGGTCCAACAAATTAGGAAATTTTATGTGCATATCAACTCCCCATGATAATCATCCTGTACTACAAATGGGCGCCAATAAAAATAAAATAAAAATGTGCAATATAGGCTTATGTAGATTTCCTAGAGTTTGGAGTCTTGCAAATGGCTCATGATACTTTTCTATTAGTTTTTTTTTTTGTTTAATTTTAAGTATTCTGCTATATTACAATAATGCTGTACATTCCCTGTAACTGTACTTGTCTCAGATATTTCTCTAAAATTTGCTGTCTTATTTCATTAGCATTTGCAACTCCATGTGAGTTTCATTTGTATAAAGCACTTAATGACGGGTTGTGCAATTGTTTTACTTCTTGACATCAAGGACAATTCATAACGGCCAATGTGAATATAATATACATCTGCATTTACTCCAACTCTCTCCATGAATGTGGAATTTTAAAAGGCTCTTCTGCTACCCAGGTTGTGTTATTTGTTTGAGATTTAAATTCTTGGAATTTTTGTCAGCCAGATTTTCCAAACATAGGTTCTACCTTCTGGTTGTTTGTCATAAGCCCAGATACTGACTTGGGCTGGAGAAATAGCTCCATGGCACTAGTGCCTGCCTGGCAAGTACAAGGTCATGAGTTCAAGCCCTGGCTTGAAAAAAAAAAAAAAAAAAAAAAAAAGGTACTGACTTAATTCAGATTGCTTCATGAAAACAGACCACAAATTAATTTTTATAGAGTTTCAGGAAACCAAGAGAGTGTATGATTTATGCTTTTTGTATAAAAATTACATTTATGGATACATTTTGGTTTTATATAATAACGTAAATCTTAAGAAACTTGTGCCTGTGGATGATATTTCTTGAGCCCACACAATGATGCTCTCTACTAACGCTAATTTCGTCAGTGTATTCTTATGTAGCAGAAGGACAAAGCAACTCTTTCTGTTCTCCTTTAACAACACTCATAGCATATCTGCGAGATCTACATTTGGACATCCCTAATGCTAGTTGTCCCTTAAAAATCTAACTTCAAATTTATCATACTCAGGGTTAAATTCTTAGAAGAATGTGGGAAGTGTCACAGCCTTCTGGTTTATGTTTAGTTTTATGCAGGATTTGAAGATAATAATGAGCTAACTCTTTTCCTTAAAAATCTCTATCTTCCCGCAGGCTTATGTCCAACAGCTACCAGCATTTTCTGGCCTTCGTTTTTGCAATAGAAGAGATCAACAAAAATCCTCATCTTTTGCCCAACGTATCTCTGGGATATGAGTTCCATAATTTCCTCTACAGTCACTGGAGGATGCTGGAGAGTTCTCTCATTTTGCTCATGGGACAGGATGAGATCCCTAATTACTCCTGTAGGAGAGGGAGCAAGGCCATGGCAGTGTTAACAGGAGCATCGTGGGCGACTGCTACCCAAATTGGAAGCCTGCTGGAGCTCTACAGGTTTCCCCAGGTGAGAGCCGTGGGCAGGTGTTTTCATTTGTGTCTAGCTGTCCCCCCAAAGCCTCATGCAGTCCTAGGGTGCGGACTTCTAGAGTTTGAGCTTCACTCATGATCCACAGGGATGATAGGTGATCCAAAGGTGAGATTATGAGTCTGAGTACTGCTGGGATCATGGGTGTGGCCTCAGGTGGATATCCTGAAGCAGGGAGCCATAAGAGAGACAGAGAAACAGACGCTTTGTTGCCTCTGTTATTGTTGTTGACTGGTTGCTGTTGTTGGCCTGTTGCAATTATTGCTATTCCTCTGCCATGAACTACTGCTCTCTGCTGTGTGCCACTCTGTGAGCTGCATAAACCTTTCCTTCCCTTCGTTGTGGGTGTCAGGTATTTGTCCCAGCAATGAGAGGAGATTACCTGAGGCAGCAGGAAAAGTTAAAGGCCCGTCTCTGTGAGTGCCGTTCTCGTATGCATCAAAGCAGTAAAAGAGAGACTAGGTTTATGCTTCTCTCGAGGTGCATAATTGCAAACAGCTGCACAGAGGTGTTAGCCATGGTTTCCTTTTCTGCACAAAGAGGAGAAAAAAAATACAATGAAGTTTCCTGAAGGTTTGTATCTAATTAGTTATTTTCTAAAATGGTGTTAAGGAGAAAAATGGTGAAAAGCAAGAACAATCTTGTACAATTTCCAGCTTTTAGCATGGTTGTGTTCAGATAGTGTACTTTTACCAACGTGTTTCTACATAGCGCCTCCCATTCACTCCATTTTAGGTTTCCTTTGGCTCCTTTGATCCTATGTTGAGTGACAACATCCAGTTTCCTTCTCTCTATCAAGTCGCTCCAAAGGATGCATCTCTGGCCACTGGCATGGTCTCCTTGATGCTCCACTTCAGCTGGAGCTGGGTAGGACTGGTCATCACAGAAGGGCATAAAGGTCTTCAGTTTCTCTCAGCTATGAGAGCAGAGATGAACAAGAAGAGCATCTGTGCAGCATTTGTAAAATTTATTCCAACTCCTCTTGTGTCATATGCCTCAAGTCTACAGTCTCTTGACATCCTGACAAGAGAAACCTCACTAGTCAATGTGATTATTATTTACTATGATAGTGGTGATCTAAGTGAAGTGAACTATAACATAGGGCGACCTTTAGGGACAAGGAGAATATGGGTGACAAACGCACAATGGCAAGCTGATACTGCCAGGACCTATTTCATGCTTGACTCCTTCCATGGGACTCTCATATTTTCAAATCATCATGAAGAGATTTCTACTTTTAAAAATTTTGTCCAGGCAGCAAATCCTTTCAAGTACCCAGAAGACACTTACCTCACTATGTACTGGCACAAAAATTTCCATTGTTCATTCTCTGATTCTGATTTTGCGTTGAAGAACTGTACACCCAATGCCTCTCTGGCATGGCTGCCTGTGAATCAGTTTGACCCAAGCATGAGTGATACAAGTTACAATATCTACAACGCTGTGTATGCGGTGGCCCATGCCCTCCATGAGATGCTTCTTCCACAAGCACAAAGACCACTCGTGGAAAGTAAAAGTGGGGTGGCGTTTTCTGCCTGGCAGGTAATGCGTATCCGTTGGATGGTATGCACTACCATTAAGATGTCTAAGATGTCCAATGCACCAAGTATATCAAGTTTCAACTGCGTAAGAAATTATGTACCAGGATAGCTGTTAAAGAGGTAAATCTTCAACTAGATACAGTCAGCAATCCAGAAGCCACTCTCAAGTTGGAAACATATAAAAGGCAAGATTATTACTTTGGTTGAAGGGAAAAACAGTGCCCTCCTTGTTTTGTTTTGTTTTTTTCTTTACAGCAAAAATAACTTCTCGTGGAGTACATAATGGACAATGGGAAAATCACTAGTCCTCTGTGAACCAAAATGATTCTAAGTCATAAACTGGATTTATTATATTGTTTCTCATTTATTTCTTCAAAGTGTTTTGTACTGATAATCTCATTCTGCAGACCAGTGCTAGGTGAACAAGGAGAGAACAAGTAGTGGAAGCTTAGATTCCAAGCGGACTTCTGTCTAGCACACCTCCTCACTAGCTTCAAGTGAAATATATTCTATGAAAAGTGACATTTTAGGAATGGTGTGCTACCTTAGGCTTTCACTGTTGTTTCTCTTTTCTATTTCATTAGATGTCAGTGCTAAAGTTGCATTCTGGACATGAAACAAAGAAAGACAGTTAGGCTCTTTCCTACTTTCATGTTGTCTGTCTTCATCATGGAGCTCTGGTCAACATGGGATGATGTGTCTCTTTTAGCTCCACCCCTCTCTGAAGAATATCCAGTTCAATAATCTTGTTGGAGACCAGGTGACCTTGAATGAGGAAATGAAGTTGCAGGAAGACTATGACATTCTGAATTATTGGAATTTTCCTGAAGGCCTTAGACTTAAGGTCAATGTGGGGATGTTTTCCCCACATGCTCCACTTGGTCCACAGCTGTCTTTATCTGATGACATGATAGAGTGGGCCATTGCTATTACACAGGTATGTTGGGCCTAAAGACAGTGCCACGAAAAAGGCATTATCGCATGTATTTTGTGTCCCAATTTGGGATGGTCACATACTACAGCTGAATAACTCATTTTGTAATTGCAAGAATTTATTTAACAATTTTCTGATTAGTGGCATTTTTCACAATATCTTTGTGAATTTTATATATTTCATACAGCAAAACAAATGAGGCCCTTAATACTATACTTTGATGTGTGTATGTACACAAGCCAGTTTGGAGGTAAAGTCAAACTTTAAGCAGTTACTGCACGTATATTTTTCCTTTTAGATTCCCCGCTCTATATGCAGTGAGAGTTGCAATCCTGGATTCAGGAAATCCCCCCAGGAGGGAAAGGCTGCTTGTTGTTTTGATTGCCACCCCTGCCTGGAGAATGAGATCACCAATGACACAGGTAGCAGCCTGCCTATGGACAAAGTCTCCACCTGGCTTACATTTACTCGTACATTCTGAAAACAGAAAAAAAAAAAATCTCTTGTGGAAATCACCAATGTTAAAAACAACTGTCTTCCTAAAGACTGAGATTTTTCTCAGTCCTATTTTTCTTTAATAATAGTTTGTTTTGAATTACACTCCTTCATTCATTTGTTGTTTCTTTGCTGTTGGTCTTTTCTACTTTCTGTTTATTCCCTTGTACAGCTGTTAAATGAACTAACAGCTGCTCTGTCACTAAGCACCCACCCTAGCCAATGTGTTTTTCTGGCTCAGCCCATCCTGAGGTGGAGTTGGTGCAGCATGTGGTGCCAGAGATCAAACTGCGGTCACCTTCACCTGCTGCCTAAACTTGTCTAAGCAGGCACTTTAGACCACAGAGCTATCTTACTTGCCCCAACCCTAGCCATTTTTGAGACAGTTGTTTTTCCTTTAACAATTCTTTAGTTTTTTGGGTTGTTTTGTTTTGTTTTGTTTTGTTTTGTTTTGTTTTGTTGTTGTTTTTTTTCAGTGCTGGGGATTGAACTCAGGACCCTGTGCTTGCCAGGCAAGTGCTTATTCCACTGAGTTATCTCCCTGGCCCAACCCTATCCATCTTTGTTTCGTTATTTTGAGACAGACTTGCTAAGTTTCTGCATGCTGTCCGTACCCTTGTGATCAGTTTACAGCATAGCTGGGCTTACAGATAAGTGCCTCTTCTCTTGCACAGTGACTTCTGATTTCCACATCCACGTGAACTTTAAAACACAGTATTATTAAATGCCCAGCTTTTGCACTTTTGAAAGCATATTTAGGTCACAAAGACTAAGACCAAGAGTGTTCTAGTTTTCTAATCCCCAACACTTTCCTTGACCAAAAAGGGTTTTCCAGGAGAGACAGAGGCATGTACTTGATGTAAGCATGCTTCTAGTGCTATGTAGCCCTCATCCTTAAGGTTCTACCACCACTGTGCTTGAACATGGACTTGACTATAGGATGAATTATAGCTCACGCCGTGCAGCTGCAGCCATCATATGCACATAACTGAGGGGATTTCCTCACTGACATTGTCCACACCTTGGGAGGATTTCAAATGCCCTTTACAAAGGCAATAGCAATACAAAGGCAGGCAAAACAGAGCTGATGAGATAGCTCGGTAGACTAGATGCCTGCCTAGCAAGTACAGGGACCAGGGTTGGCACGCTGGCACCACAAGCCATGCAGGTCCTGCCCCTGAGTGTGCTGAGCGGCCACAGAGGCCAGGCATGGTTTTGCATGCCTCTAATCCCCGCCTTGGGGAAGCTGAAAACAGGATCTCACTATGACCCCAAGCTTCATGGTGATACCCTGTACCAAATACATAAAACAAAGAGTTAAAGCATTAGCGCTTTGTGCATGTATATATATGTATAATTAAGAAATGCTGAAGTTCTGTACCTTATTTTAGTTTTGTTTTTTAGAGACAAGGTTTTGCCTTTTAGTTCAAGTTGGTCTTGAGTTCATTATGGAGTGGAGGGTACCCTCCAACTTGTGGCAATCCTGCTGCCTCCACATCTTGGGGGCTGGGATTTCAGAGATATGCCATCATGTTCATTATGTGCTTTATTTTTATTTTTAATGTATTTGGTACAGAGTCACACTATACAGCTTGGACTTGTAGTGATCCACCGGTTTTCAGCTTCCCCAGAGCTGGGATTATAGGCATGTGACACCAAGCCTGGACTCAGTTGCCGGCTCAGTGAGCCTGGGAGTGAGGCCGTTGTGGCATGCTCTACAGGGGATTGAACCCCATCCCTGCATTTGCCTAAATAGGCGCTTAGTCCGCTGAGCTATCTTGCTGAACCTTGAGTGCTTCTTTTTTTTTTTTTTTTTTTTGTCTTTTTGAGACAGGTTCTCGCTATGCAGTTGAGGCTGGCCTTGAGCTCACTTTTGTAGCCCAGGCTGGTCTCGAACTCGCACCAGTCCCCCTGCCTCAGGCTCCCGAGTGCTGGGGTTACAGGCATGAGCCAATGTGCTTCATTTTAAATGCCCATCATTAATTAAAAATGAGAATGAACCCCCCCAAAATGCACCGATACCTATTAATCTAAACTGATCTGATGATGAAAATATGTCATATAACCACTGTTAAATTTTTCTGGTTTTGAAATTCTGTACTATATATAATAAATAAATAAATAAATTTTTAATTTAAAAAAAGAAACAAAACAAAACAAAAATAGCAGATAGGAAGGAATCTGACAGGAATACTTGGGTAATTAAAAGCCCTACATAAAGAAAGTAGAATTACAGTTGATGTTGTTAGAAAAATAAGTTAAAAATCCAAATCTATGAGCGCATAGAGAAAGAGAAAAATGGACAGTAGGATCCTGGAGACAGTCAGATCCTGTTTCTGAGGAGTGGATCACGCATGCAGATACATATTAAATTGTATACAAATACACTGCACATAGGCCAGTGTCAAACTATGGGGAGGGTTGCTTGAAATAAAAATTCCCTGGGAAATTTGTCAGCAGAAGTCCTAAAAAAAGTAAACAGCAGCCACTCTAACAGATCTAATAGACTTCGCAGCAGTGAAATTTATAAGCACTCAAGAGTCTAATACTTGTGACTGTCACCAACTCTAAGGGCACGCCACTTAATGATTGTGTCGCCACAGCTAACATTTTCATCACAGGAAACTAAGTGGACAGGCCACTTTTTTGTGGAACTAAACTACACATTCTATATGTGCCATGATGCATATATCTCTCAAAATGTATATTGTGACCGTTTTCAGTTTATGAAATATGATTAACATATTAGCTTCCGGGAGTAGAGTAGTTGTATCAATATATGAAAAGAATAGATAATAAATCTGAACCCATTTCCATGAATTAAAATAATTACAAAATTGCTAAAAATAATTAGGACGAGGAGGAACTTGACTAAATCTTAAAAATGACATTTATAAAATCTTAAAGCAAACTTTATTTGCTGTGGCTCAGTTTCCAAAGCAGGAGTAGGACAAGAATTTCCCAAGGCAGCTCTACCAGATAGATTATCATGAATTTGAGGCCAACCTTAACTACACAGCAAGATCTTGGTCAATGAAATAGGTTCAAGAAAATGCATAAGACAAAAGAAATGATTTGAAAAAATAGGAATGATTTGTTCTTGTAAGAATTTGAGTATATGACAAAAAAAAAACAGGTAAACTAATACATTTATAATTTAATATAGTGGTAAACGAATGAAAGGGATCAATGTAAAGCATAACTTATCACTACAACTCAGTTATAAACTGTAGACAGAACTTTTTAAAACTTGGCATTGCCTACATATTAAAGGATTAAATACCTATGTATCAGAGTTTTACTAGAGGTGCATATACAATACAAGCTGTACAAATGTATAAGAATTTCTAAGGTTAGCTTACAATAGTTAGCCACAGAGCCGCCTATGAGGAAGTGTGCAGAGGGCATCAGCGCACTTTAGTCAAAGGATTCAAGGTCTGGAGCCCACTGTAGTGTTGTGCGTAAGCCTGTACCAGGAGGCCAGTAGATCTGTGATGGCAGGCTGATGAGTCTAACCCAGAAGGCTGAAGCATCCAGAGCAGAAGCCAAGAGTCTGCACTAGAACCAACAGACGCTGTCCAAGCTCATCTCCTCTAAGTGATGAGCCACTCTAGGGTGGGGCCTCCACATTCTAGGGTGTGAAATTGCTGAGGTGATTTAGTTAAGCTCTTAGGTTCTCAGGTTGACACCATCAATCAACCACTACAACCTCCTAAGAAATCCTGTGAGAGTTTTGAAGGATACCATCATTGAACTAAAGAAAATGTCTGTTGTGCTGTGGAGGAATGGCTGTTAACCTCTGTTGGGGTGCATGCCTCGGCGCTCCTGAGGCTCCAGTGTTCTGCTCTTCTGCCAGGTGGGAGGAATCCACGCCTGCTCGAGTTCTCCTCAACATGAGCATTAATACTGGCAATAAGGCCAAAGCTGGTATTATAGGCACAGAGCATGAGTCCTTGACTCCGGCCTCCAGGCCAGCTCTTGGACAGACCGGTATAAAGTCAGGGAGCAGCTGCAGTCCAGGGTGCCTCTAGAAAAGGAAGCAACATCTTCAGTGACTAGAAAAATTCTTAATAAAATACTACAGAAATGTCTGGAAAAAGAGCCTGTGTGTGTGTGTGTATGTGTCTTTGTCTGTGTCTGTGTCTGTGTCTGTGTGTATGTGTGTGCGCATGCCAGAAACAGAGCTGGAACATTAAGCTGAGCCAATTAAGGAGGAAAGCCTTTCTCCTGAACCATTTTGGTTGACACTCCGTCTCCAAGCTGGATGGAGATCTCTGCATGTGTCCCAGCCAAAGAAGATCTGCGTCAGGCTTTCTCTGATGTCATTCTAGCTGGGAATGATATGGTTGTAGAAGATGGAGCCAATCACAGCCTCTGCAGTGGAATATGTGAAAGATGTCTATGTTCTTTCTGACAACTTGAGGAAGCACGGTCAGTCAGACCAGTAAACCTACAGCGTGGAGAAGTCCCTGGGAAACTCAAGAGCCATCCTAATGAGCTGTCCATTACAGGTTGAGATGAAATTCAGATTGCTGCAGGGCACGGTGTCAATGCCTGTTTCCATTATTGAACTGTTTGTGCAGATTAATTTTGTGCCCAAGAAAATGGGGCTGCTGCTCAAAGTGATGGCCATGTCCACTGAAAGCCAATGTGAAGAACTGTGTCCTCCAGAAATGAGTTGACTTAGCTTACTTGACTAACAGTAGTTACACCAAGCACCAGATCGGATAAATGGACATAGAGGTTCTAAGAATTTTAAACTTGGGTCTGGGTCACCCACTCCCCATGAATTCTCTTTGCACAACATCTAAGAGTGCAGAGGTTGTTGTCGAGTCTTGTACTTTGGACAAATACCTCACGGGATTATCTGTGTTAGATTGTAAAATGGTCCGCATTCTTCCTTCTCAAATTGCAGCAGGAGCTTTTTGGCTTAGTACTGAAAACTCTTAAAAATGATGAGTGAACACCAACTCTGAAACATTACCTGGAGTGTCCTGAAGAGTCTCTTCTTATAATGCTGTCCCTGACTGACTATCTAGTCATGGTGAACCGT
The DNA here is from genome assembly GCA_004027025.1 of Myocastor coypus. Classification (NCBI taxonomy): domain Eukaryota; kingdom Metazoa; phylum Chordata; class Mammalia; order Rodentia; family Myocastoridae; genus Myocastor; species Myocastor coypus. The sequence continues at coordinate 20,250 of PVJA010024298.1, forward strand.
GGGCTTTCACAGTGTATGACTATCAAGAACACGTATGCTACACTGAAACATGTTAAGATCAGCTCTCCAGCCCAGCAGAACTGTGTGTGATTTGAAGATTTGGCTGCAGCAAAGGTGTAATTTACAATCTTTAGTACTCTATCTGCAAACAGGATTGACACCATCCACCACTCATGCATTCTAAGATAAAAGCAAAGACATTGTGGAATAAAGTATGTTCACGATGGAAAGTCCTAGTAATGAGACAATGGCAGTGTTTCACGTTTGACCTGCTGATCCAAAGCCATTGTCTTAAAATTCTACTCTTTCTCTATTTGTACAAAATACAAACATTTGTGAGGTGGATATACTTACTCTATTTACCAGTATGTACTAGTTGATACATACCTTTTGCTAGAACTAGCAAATACTTTGTTTCTTCAGTAGAACCAACTAACTGATTGAGTTAATACTAAAGGTATTATATTCAATGTCTTTATTTATGATATGAGTAGGTCTGTTAATGTTTTGTGGAGTTGGAAGCATATTTTAATGAAGTAGAAAGCTTAGTAAGGAGAAACACTAGCATTCTTTACTCTAAGAAATCGGGCAGTATTACTTGGGAGGTATTTTTCTTTTTTTTAATTTTTCTTTATGGCTGGCTCAGCCTGCCTTGGGGGTGGGGATGGTGCAGCATGTGGTGCCAGGGATTGAACTGCAGTCCTTGTGGTTGCCTAAGCTTTTCTAAGCAGGCGCTTTAGACCACTGAACCATCTCGCTGAACCCGGGACGTATTTTCTAAATGGTCTTTCTTCACGTGTTCATAGACACAAAAGACGTGCCAGGTGCACATAGAGGTGAATGTCTATAATTAGTTCTACAAGGAATTTAAAATAATTGAAAGTTGGATCCAGGCTATGAAATGTAGTGACTCAATTGTATCCTGACTGAAGAGAAGAGAGGGGAGGGGAGGGAAGGAGAGGGAGGGAAGAAGAGAAGAGAAGAGAAGAGAAGAGAAGAGAAGAGAAGAGAAGAGAAGAGAAGAGAAGAGAAGAGAAGAGAAGAGAAGAGAAGAGAAGAGAAGAGAAGAGAAGAGAAAAGTTAAAAAAGCATTGGAAATTTAGCTCAGGGAAAGTGTCCTTGATTAAAACTCCAGCACTGCAAAAAGCAAAATGAAATACACAAAGTAGGAAAAGCGTGCTCTATAGATCCAAAGATGTTCTTTGTGTTTGTCTCTAAGAAAGAAAAAAGGGCCCGGCGGGATGGCTCAGTGGTCTAAAGCGCCTGCTTGGGAAAGCTTGGGCGGCTTCAGGGACCGCGGTTCGATCCCCGGCACCACATGCTGTGCCAGCCCTGCCCTCGGGGCGGGCTGAGCCGACCATAAAAATGAGTGAATAAACAAATAAAGGTTCTGAAACAAGAAAGAAAGAAAGAAAGAAAATTCTTTTAAAAAAAGAAAAAGAAAAAAGAAGGAAGTTGAGTTCATTTATTTTTTTATTTTTTGGCTGGCTCAACCTGCCCTGAGGGTGGGACTGGCGCTGCATGTGGTGCAAGGGATCCAATCTTGGTCCCCTGTACCTGTCTACACTTGCCTAAGCAGGTGCTTTAGACCGCTGAGTTATCTCACTGGCCACTGAACTGATCATTTGAACCTTTCTGCAGACATGGAACAGTGTGTGAAGTGTCCAGATCATCAGTATGCCAGCACTCAGAGAAATCGCTGTCTTGAACCATCTGAAACTTTTCTGTCTTATGAAGACCCTCTGGGAAAAGCTTTGGCTGGCACTGCCCTGAGTCTCACTGCCCTCACAGCTGCTGTTCTTGGGCTCTTCCTGAAGCACCGAGACACTCCCATTGTCAAGGCCAACAACAGGGCGCTCAGCTACACCCTGCTCATCTCCCTCACTTGCTGTTTCCTCTGCTCCTTGCTCTTCATTGGCCGGCCCAGCACAGCCACCTGCATCCTCCAGCAGACCACATTTGCAGTTGTGTTCACTGTGGCTGTTTCCACTATCTTGGCCAAAACCATCACTGTGGTCCTGGCCTTCAGGGTCACTGCTCCAGGCAAGAGGATGAGACAGTTGCTGGTGTCAGGGGCTCCAAACTACATCATCCCCTTCTGCTCCCTGATCCAACTCACTCTCTGTGGAATCTGGATGGGCACAAATCCACCCTACATTGACACAGATGCTCACTCTGAACATGGCCACATCATCATCATGTGCAACAAGGGCTCCCTCACTGCCTTCTACTGTGTCCTGGGATACCTGGGCTCCCTGGCCCTGGTGAGCTTCACTGTGGCTTTCCTGGCCAGGAACCTGCCTGACACATTCAATGAAGCCAAGTTCCTGACCTTCAGCATGCTGGTGTTCTGCAGCGTGTGGGTCACCTTCCTACCTGTGTACCACAGCAGCAAGGGGAAGGTCATGGTGGCCATGGAGGTCTTCTCCATCTTGGCCTCCAGTGCTGGGCTGCTGGGCTGCATCTTTGCCCCCAAGTGCTACATTATTTTGCTAAGGCCGGAGATGCTGTCACTGCATAGGTTTAAAAATAAGACACATTCTGTAGGAAATAAACCTTCAAAGAAAAATATGTTTTTCCAATACACATGAAGGGTCCAAAGCAAAGCCACACCTTTTTCCCACTGTGATGTCAGTTTATTGCATGAATAAATAACTACTCAATGAACAACTTCTGTTCTTTCTCATTGTTTGTTAAAACTGTTTGTTGGTATAATTTAGCTATATGTAGTAAGCATTCACCATAAGGAATTTGTTCTTGTATGTGATATAGCATGTTTGTTTGTTTTTCGTTTCCTTGCCATCTGTTCAACACCTGTTCCCTTATGATTTGCAAAATCTTTTTTACTCTTTTCTCTCTTTTCCTTTTCCTTCCTTCCTTCCCTAATTCTCCTCTATAGTTCACCTTTCCTTTCGTTTCTTTTTTATTTATTTTTACTTTAAAAGGTTGTTTTGTTTTGTTTTGTTTTATGGCCAGCTCAGCCTGCCCTGGCAGTGGGGCTGGCGCAGCATGTGGTGCCAGGGATCAAACCACAGTCCCTGCAGTGGCCTAAGCTTTCCTAAGCAGGTGCTTTAGACCACTGAACCATCTTGCTGGCCCCATCCCCTTTCCTTTTGGATAAATTATTCCTATTTTACAATGTCTCTTACACATTTTGTTTCTTATTACACTTTCTGTTTCTCACTTCAGATGGAACATGCATATTTCCACATTGTCAGGCGTGACCTGAGAATGTTTGGAGTGAGACGTAAGAGACCACATTTCTGCCCCTGAAAACACTGGTCACTGGTTAACAAGTGTTAGGGTCAACAAAGAAGTGGAAGACTGGCACTGATGTTGCCTTGCATTAGTTTTATTTACACATCTGTGTTAGTTGTGCAAATTTGACTTCAAGAGTCCCACTCAGATTCTCTGGGACTACTCGAAATTATCTCAAAATTATGTATCATCAGTTTCCCTTCTAGATATCCTGTGACATCACTCCAATGTCATTCTGCTGCAGGGAAATGAACAAAATCTGAGCTTTCCCAGCCTGGTTCTCAAAGGTGGTGTCAAACCTCCATTTACCCAACAAACGTGTGTGTCCAGTTTATTTCACTTAAGAGTGTGGTCTCCAAGTGCATACACTGGCAATGAAATGTCTCAAGTTTATCATTCTTGAAGGTGGAGTTAGTACTCCATTATAGCCAAAAGATACATCCATTGATGACATTTGGTCTATTTCCAACCATTATTTAAGACAAAGTATGCTGTTTTAAACTTCACTGTGCATATATAACTGTGCATGATGGTTTAAATTCTTTTGAGAAGATATCTAGAAGGGGGATAGCTGGGTCAAATGAGACTGTTAGTTTTAGTTTGCTGAGGAATTGCCACACTGATTTCCACAGTAGTGCATGAGTCTATACTCCCACCAAGTACAAAGAAGGGCTCCCTTTCCCTCATGCCTTCCTGCATTTATTAGTTAGTGGTTGATTTCTTGACAGTATCTGTTTTTTGTTTGTTTGTTTGTTTGTTTGTGGATCCAGTTGGAAACATAGCGACATTTTAATGTGCATTTCTTAAATGATTAGTGATGTTAAACATTTTTCCTCACTGATTGCCAACTGAATTACATATATAGTATGTGTGCTACAGAAACTAGACACGGGATGGTTATTAACAAAAGTTTATTAAACAAAGGTACATGGAGAGATTCCTACAATGATACATGGGAAGAAACACTATTAAATACCAACAAATTATTCCCATGTTATAATTCGAGTTTAGGATCTTGTCATCTTAAAGTCAAAAGTTTTTGCTAATACATGAACAGTGATTTCTGGAATACTAAAAGACTAATGAGAGAAAAATTATTAAATGTTTTTGAGGATTCAGGCAAATAAAAGTTATGTATTACATTCATAACAATGTTGAAAAATCCAAGGGGAAAACAAAATTAAAGGTAATAAAATGATCAACAGTGAGTGTAAGTTATAAGATCCACTGTAGAAACAATGGAACAAAACTCGAGAATATAATTCCAATTGAAAAATGTGATAGTTACTGACAATTACATGAGTAGACTATTGAAGAAAGATATAACAGTCATTACTTAATATAGTAAATTCCATACTGTTTCAAATATAAGAATGGAAAATGGTACAGAATTTTCTAAGACAGCAGACATATTTTAGTAAAATCATAAAATTTTAATTTAAAAAATCTTTTTTATTCCACAATGTGTTTTTCCTTCAAAGCCAAGAAGCAAATTTCTCTCTGGCCTTAGCAAAATAATGTAGCACTTGGGGGCAAAGATGCAGCCCAGCAGCCCAGCACTGGATGCCAAGATGGAGAAGACCTCCATGGCCACCATGACCTTCCCCTTGCTGCTGTGGTACACAGGCAGGAAGGTGACCCACACACTGCAGAACACCAGCATGCTAAACGTCAGGAACTTGGCTTCATTGAATGTGTCAGGCAGGTTCCTGGCCAGGAAAGCCACAGTGAAGCTCACCAGGGCCAGGCAGCCCAGGTATCCCAGGACACAGTAGAAGGCAGTGAGGGAGCCCTTGTTGCACACGATGATGATGTGGCCATGTTCAGAGTGAGCATCTGTGTCAATGTAGGGTGGATTTGTGCCCATCCAGACTCCACAGAGAGTGAGTTGGATCAGGGAGCAGATAGGGATGATGTAGTTTGGTGCTCCTGACAGCAGCAAATGCCTCACCCTTCTGCCTGGGGTTGTGACCTTAAAGGCCAGCAGCACAGTGATGGTTTTGGCCAAGACAGTGGAAATAGCCACAGTGAACGCAACTCCAAACGTGGTCTGCTGCAGGATGCAGGTGGCTGTGTTGGGCTGGCCAATAAAGAGCAAGGAGCAGAGGAAGCAGCAGGTGAGGGAGATGAGCAGGGTGTAGCTTAGCGCCCTGTTGTTGGCCTTGACAATGGGTGTGTCTCTGTGCTTCAGGAAAAGTCCAAGAACAGCGGCTGTGAGGACAGTGAAAGTCAGAGCAGTGCCAGCCAGGGTCTTCCCCAAGAGGTCTTCATAAGTCAGAAAAGTCACAGCTTTTGGTAGACAGTAACTTTTCTGATTGATCGCATATTGATAATCGGGACACTTCACACACTCTTCCATATCTAGCAAAACTTACAATGGGTATTTTCATGGAATAGCAATAAAAATTAGATATTAAATATATATTAGTATAATAATAATTATCAATATTATTCACATCTCCATTCTAGAAACTCCCTAAACTTGAACTAAATTGTCATTGTTTACTAATTGTCATTGTCTCTTGTGTTTTCTTTTTCTTTTTGTTTCAGATTTTGTCTGTTGGATTGAACTCAAACGTTGCACTGAGATATATTTCAACCCTTTTAAATATTATTATTTGGAGAAAGGGTCCCCTTAATTAACTGTGTTGCTGAGGCTGTGTTCCAACAGAAAATTCGTTTTCCTCAGCTTCTCAGAGTCCTGAATATCAGGTAAGCAATACTGCACCTCAACTTTTCATTTCATTCTAGGCACAACATAAAAGCAAGGTATATAGAGACTAAGTCCTGAACAATCCTGAGTGTTGGTTACTTATTCCCCAGATAAATCTGGCATACCCATAAAACATTCTAGCTTTACAAATTAATAAACAATATGCATATATTACTTATTTCACTTTATTTGACCTAAATCAAATCTTTCTAAATGAATCCCCAGATATTGTTGAAGAACTTCATATGAGGAAGCCAAAGTAATTTGCTAAATCAAAGGGAAATACATATGAACAAAAATATTGCATGACAAAGGTAACTCTACTGAGCCTATCCATGTAAGAACTTTTTTTTTTTTTTTTTTTTGTCTTTTTGAGACAGGGTCTTGCTATGCAGTTCAGGCTATCCTTGAGCTCACTTTTGTAGCCCAGGCTGGTCTTGAACTCGCACCAATCCTCCTGCCTCAGCCTCCCAAGTGCTGGGATTACAGGTGTGCGCCACCACGCCCGGCCATGTAAGAACTTTCTGTATGCAATGACTTCTTTAATTTTTAGTGTGAAAGGGATATTTCAGTAATTTGATTTTGGCATCTTTAAAAACAATTCCAGAATATATCATTAAATATTTAGTTTTATGTGTCAGAAGTCAATTTTGAAAAATTTATTTATGAGGTAAATAGATACCAGTAGAAATCATATCACTAAGTGACACCAATCAGACTGACATGTGCAAACATCATATTGTCTCGGTAGTGTAAGACTCTAAAATAGTAAATGAAATCTCAAAGGTACAACAGATATCAGGAGAGCAAAAGAAACTGTTCCATGGGTAAGAAAAATAGGATGAAGAAAAGGACAAAAGAAACAGTTTATATATATAATTTGTAATATTTATATATAAAATATATATTTATGACCTGCATAATTGTAGTGACTTCTGCTTGTCTACTGATATTTAAAGGAGCAGTTAATTCATAATTGTTTTCCCCTCAATTTTTCATGTTTATATTTGGTAATCAAAACAACTAATTTGAAAATAATATTATGTAATGCAGCAAGTATTGTCAAATTCCTATATTTTTCCTGAAAACTTGTGTCATTTACTTTTTTTGTTGTATCATTTAGCATAGTGTCTAAAAAATGAGAAAAAGTAAATTTTATCTATAAATACTACATGCCTGATGTTTGAAAATTGGTTTTGCTTATTTGAAAATAGTCTTGTAGTCCATAACTAGGAAATGCTATGTAGTTTATAGCTCTTAAGACATGAATTTCTGTGATGCCACCATGTCATGACTTATAAAACAGTTCAATATTTCAAAAATGGTACTTATGATGTGCAATAGTGTTCAATGTTAGATTTCTATAAAGTTTCTGAGATTTCTTCATTTTCCTCATTTTACCTCTGCTTTCATAACATGGTGTTTTCCCTCAGGATATTTGAATATTACATGAATGCTGCATATGCCATTTTGATCACTTCTATCAATCTTAAAAGATTTTATGGCACCTCTTTCTATTCTTCTATAATAGGATAACATTTGTGAAAACAACTAACACGTCCTTGTAAAATGTATCTATAATCGTGTGTTCAATCCTTTATTCAGTGTGCGCATCATCCTTGCCGTTCTATTGTCCTGACCCTAATGCATGGAACTGCTTCTCTCTCCCCTCACTTATGCATTCTAGGAAAATGGGTGCTGCATACTAGCAACTGGATGTCACTGTGTTATCAACGTGTGATACATCGAAGACCTTTTCCTTTCTCTAATCAAACTCAGTGTCTATGAGCACCTGCGATGTATGAAGAATAGTGCCAGCCACTAGAAAAGGAAATACGCCTCACTCTTTGTCTTGACTGTAATGTTGTCATTCCAAAGCTTATAAACAAAAAGTAGATAAATATATATAGAATAAGTGAGAAATGAATTAGAGTATATTTCAAAGGGAAAATACGTTTTCCAACCATAGCTATTGGTACGAGGCAGTAATATTCAGTATCACAAATAATTTGACACGTGAAGGAAGAATTATGCTACTGGTGTCCTTTACAAGATATTTTCCATTTGCCAGATACACAGAATGAATATAAAATAGAATGAGAAAGTGTTCACAGGCTATGCTTTTACCTGTGCCATTGGCGATCTCATTCTCTGGGCAAGGGGTGCAATCAAAACAGCAGGCAGCCTTTCCCTCCTGAGGACTTTTTCTAAATCCAGGATTGCAACTCTCACTGCATATGGAGCGGGGAGTCTAACCAAAAATATGCGACAGTAACTTCTTAGACTTTTACTTACTTCATCAAAGCTGCAGGAATACATTTAATTTATATGCACACACAAAACTATTTGCATGCTGAATGCATTTCGTAGTACAAAACGGAAATTACAAAATAAATAAGTGCACTTGTTTTCCACTCAGTTTATAAACTTTTTTTCAGAGATAAATTTGGAAAACTGGGCTCCATTTCCTCTGGAGAGTGTGTCTGAGGGAGGAAAATGAATGTTCACTCCTCTCTTCCTACATCACCCTGAGATGGTGCACTTGGCAAGGTGAGTAGTCCAGAGACATAAGGAAAATCAGCAATACAATAGGACAATGAATAAGGCACACACAATGCAGGTGAAGAATTACAGGCATGGAAATATCACATTCAACATTGAATCCAGGACTCAGCATTGAGCCCCATCAGAGGAAATCAGGTCCCTGACCTCTCCTTCTACTTCCCTGAGACCAGGAGTCCAAGGGAAAACCAGCTGCACAGGAGGCCCCTAACTAAGATGCATGTCATAGATCAGTGAGACTAGCAAGTTAGAACAGTAAGAAAATGAGCCAAGTGTTGATAAATTATGAGCCAAGAAATAATAAATTAGGTCCACGAGGACTTTGCTTAAGAAAAATGACACAGAAAATAGATGTTGAATGGGGCCACCACCTTTTTAAAAATTCCGTTTTATCTTGTTTTATCTTAGTTCTTTTCCCTTTTCTGTATTTTCTTATTCTCGCTCTTTTCCTTTCTATAATTATCTCCTCCTCCTCCTCTCCCTCCTCCTTCTTCTCCTCTCCCTCCTCCTCCTCCTCCTCCTCCTCCTCCTTCTTCTTCTTCTTCTCCTTCTTCTTCTTCTTCTTCTTCTTCTTCTTCTTCTTCTTCTTCTTCTTCTTCTTCTTCTGCTTCTGCTTCTGCTTCTGCTTCTGCTTCTGCTTCTTCTGCTTCTGCTTCTGCTTCTGCTTCTTCTTCTTCTTCTTCTTCTTCTTGCTTTATCTCTTTCCTAAGTGTTTGGGGAGAACCCAGCTACAGAAAACTATTCCCATTCTACAAACTTAAAACCAGCATCCAATAATCTCTTGAATACTCCTCATTCTTCCTTTTCTAGCCCTTCTGTACTTCTCCATACCGTTTGTGGTCATCATTTGTCCCCCTGAATTACTTGCACTTCCTTTCCAGATGCGTTTTCTTTATACACTTTCTTCCCTAATTTTTACTCCCACAGGGAAAAACCACTCTGCCAAGGAGGAACACCTGGCAGGCAATCTCTTAGTTTATGGTTGATTCTGTTATATAACTATTCACTTTGTTCCTATGCTGTAAATATCAAATCCATAGTTTCCAGTTTGACAGTTTCTAAACTGCACTTGATGATTTTTTTTTTTCTGGGAGTTGTACTACTTTAGCAAGGACACCATAGCTGTTGCAATCACTTGTTCTCCCTTCTATAATTATACTGGGAAGTTCTGGGACAATTACATCACCGCAGCCCTATAACAAAAGACTGGGAACTGAGTCAAAACAATACAAATATCATACGCTTAAAGGATTGGGAAATTAGGGTCTGGGACTGAAAACCTCCGTCACACAGAAGACAACCCTAAAGAACACACTTTTTCTGGAGAGGTCTTCATACTACAGACAGAGTTAACTGTGACACAAATCCAGAAAGATCTTCACAGAAAGCAAAATAAAAGAAAAACCTGAAATATAAATGAGAAGATAAAGAAAACGTTATCTCAAACTAGAAATGTCAGACATAATATCAATTGAAATAAAGAAACAAATCTATGAGGCTATGGATGAAAACAGATCAGAAATAATCTTGCAGGTAAAAAAAAATACATATGCAGAAAGAAGAAACCACTTAGCATTTGTTGAGAAGACATAGATTAAAATGTAGAAGAGCATGGGGATTACAAATAGAGGAAGAAATAGAATACAAGGAACTGATTTGAAACATTGTTTAGGTAAATAAAACTCCATTAAAAGTTGGAAAGACTGAGAAAAACTGAAGAAAAAATTTCAGATCTAGGTCACAATATTTTGGCTAATTACTCTGAAAATAACAGTCTTTTAAAATTAACACACAAGGAAATCAAATTCACCAGCTTCAAGACAATTCAGGGAAAAACAATATAAGACTGATAGGCATCAATAAAAAATTGGAGTCCAAAGGTATGACAGAAAAAGACAAATACCAGAAAATTTCCAAAGCGTGGGAAAATAATCTGACATATAGCTAAGTGAAGCATATAGAACTCCAGTCAGCCATACAAAAATCTTCATCCACATATATAATAATCAAGAGCCACAAAATTCAGCATAAAATGGAATATTAAATTTAGGTAGAGAAACATATCAACTTGAAAGGAAATTCTCATAGAAACTTATGCATTACCAAAACTGAGTCAAGGACACATAAGTATTATGAATAACCCTTTACCAACAAAGAAGTGCCTAGGAATTCTGGGTTGGCTCAACGTATGTATATCAATAAATGTAGTACACTATGTCAACAATTCCAAGACAAAAATCAGAGTAGCACCTCAATAAATAAAGAAAAAGCTGCTGCTAAAGTGCAGCACTCATTCATGGTAAAAATCCAGAGAGAAAATTAGAATATTGTCCCTACCTCAACCCAGTAAAAGTCATTAATGAGAAATCAACAGCCAACATCATGTTATAGAGATAAAAAATTTTACTGTAAAATCCAGCACAAGATAAGGCTGTGCATTGTCACCCCTGCTATTTCATAGTTAGTTTTGGAAACATTGGCAAAAACAATCAGACAGGAAGAAGAAATAAAGTAACAAATATAGGGAGGGAAACATCAGACTGTTCATTCATAGATGGCATAGTATGCTACAGAGAATAACCCATGACAAGGCTTCTAGACTTAACATGTACAGTCAGTATCGTAACTGCATGCAAGGTCAACACTCAACAACCAACAGCATTTCTGAACACATAATGAACTCACTGAGAGACAAATTGAGGAAACTATACCTTTCACGGTAACATCCTAAACAATGAAATTTTTAGAAGTCAAACCAAAAGCAATAAAATTTCTTTTTTTTTTTTTTTGTACTATACAGTATCTTTATTTTGTTTTTATTTTTTTTTCCAATTTTTTATTTAAATTTAACAGTGGTTATATTACATATTTTCATCATCAGATAAGTTTAGATTAATACATATAGGTATATAAGATTGATCAAACAATTAAATATTAACCTTTCTAAATCCACATTACTTTTTCCCCCCCTTCTTTTCTTTGAAAGTTGACATATTGCATATTGTCCTCCCAATCATTCTATAGAGTGCAGTGTGTGGGCATGACCCACCTCCCTATTGATGTTGCATAGAAAAAAGAAAGAAAGAAAAAAAAAAGGAAAGAATATACTTCTCTTTGGACTAAAAGGAAGCAGATACATACACAGTCAAAGCTTTTGCAGTTGCAGTGTGCCACCAGTGAAGCTTGTGATGTTGGAGGCTATTGAATCTAAGCCTCCTAAAGCTCATCT
>PVJA010024299.1:0-19562 GCA_004027025.1 Myocastor coypus
AGTGTCTTGGTTGAAGTTGCCAGGATTTTGGGTTTTATTTGTAATGGGATGCTACTGTCACAATAGCAGACGAATGACCTGACATAGTTTAACAGAATCGCTCTAAGTGAGGCTTCAGGAGCTTGGTGTTGATAGTGTAAGGATGGATACATCTGACAAGACATTGATGTCATCAGGATGTGAGGACAAGTGGAGCAAAGGTCTGATGACTGCACCTGGAGCACCGCAGTATTCAGTTGGCAAGGGAGGAGGAGGAAGGGCACAAGTGGAAAAGCGAGATACGACAATCCCCAAGACAGTGTGATTCTGTAAGCCTGTGGTCAGCTGTGCCAAATGCTGGTAACTTCTGAAGAAAGAGGACCGAGGAGTAAGATGACGATCGTGAGCTTCACATGAAAATCAATGATGCTGAACAAGGTCCTTGTGGAGCAGTAGAGAAGAAACAGTGCCTCACATGAGCTCAGCACTGGAAGAAGTGGAGGCGGGGACTACAGGAGGTGCAAAGCAAGTTTCATTTTCAAAGTGGAATATATTAACGTGGACAGGGGTGATCACAGAATGATTCTGGACACTGCAGAGGAAGCCTGTACTTGCAGAGGTGTCCTCATCTGCTCACGGGGAAGCACTAAGTCTAAATGTCACAAAACAGGGGCTGGGGAGATAGCTCCGAGGCACAAGTGCCTGCTGGGCAAGTGCAAGGTCGTGAGTTCGAACCCTGGTCCCACAAAAAAAAAAAAAAAAAAATAAATGTCACAAAACAATGAGTGCACATTACCTGAGGAAGCGCAGGGCCCATGAACATCTAGGTGTGCAAAAGGTGTTAGTGAAGGACAGGTGAGCATGTGCCTGTGTCTGAGGTTTCACTCCTCCCTCCCTCCCTCCCTCCGCCCCCCTCCTTCCCTCTCTCCCTCCCTCCGTCAGGCCAAGGATGAATCCGGTGCCTCCTGCATGTGAGGCAAGTGCTCTACTACTGACCTTCCTTCTCTCTGCTTTTCAAAAGATAGAAACCACTTGGAGCTGAAAATTGTGGTTACTGGTCAGCAGATATGTGGCTTTAAGAAATTGCAAGGCAAAATGTATGCAAAATACTGACATGTGTGGCATCTGGGTTAGGGTTATTTGGCCCTACATGATACACTTTAAAAATATTTAAAATATGCTTGCCTAATATGACTGAGTCTTTGGATTTGATTCCCAGCAATGAAACAGAGGGAGAAAGAGAGTGAGTGAAAGACCTGGGGAAAGAGGAGAAAGGGAGAGAGTACGACCATGAGAGGGAGGCTGAGGCAGGAAGATTTCTCTAAGTTTGATGCCACAGCAGGCTACACAGTGAGTTCAAGGCAAGGCTAAGTTACATAATAAGACCTGACTCAAAAAAGAAAAAAGATGCAAAGATGTTTAATTATAAACTGAAAAGAGACAGACTAATACATCACTTAATGAACTATTACAAGATAAACAGCCTTATATCCTGCTCAAGAAATGCCACCCAGGAAATCTCTTTTCTTTTCAAAGAAACTGCTTTTTCTTTTGTGGAAATCAAGGAAGTTCCACACCCAGAGAACTAACGTTTCCAGGCACCTGCAGTTCATTGCTGTCCCCTGAAAGAACTGCTGTGCCTTTTAAGTGATTTTAGTATGTGGCTTCCTCCTCTATCCCTTTCTTGGTTTTACAAACAGCTGTTGGAGAACTGGGCTGTCTGGCTTGCAGTTTCTGTCTAGATTTTGCAACTTTCTTTTCTTTCTTTCCTTTTTTTTTTTTTTGCAGGACCAGGGATTGCAGCTTTCACTTTTGTGGTGCAATCTGCACTTTATTAGCTATGTTATTCTCAAACTGACAGCTGATACAGAGTAACAGGCTCAAGATTAATCCCTTTGCCAAGATTCCTAGCAGTAAATTCTTCCACGGGGGAAGCACACATTTTTGTCTCATTTAGGAATGTTACTATTCAATGAGTTCATCTGTTATTTGCTGGAGTGCAAAATGGTGATGCCCTTCTACTGTCACTTAATAATGCATTATATGGAGTACCTTTTATAAAGGGAACTTTCCTTCATCTATTGGGAAAATTTCTGTAAGATAAACTTTAAAAAAATTTACTTTAATTTTATTTATTTGATGCAGGGTTTGATTATGCAGCTCCACCTGACCAGTGTTGTTAGGATTACAAGCAGGTACCACTGTGTGCTGGGTTCTTGGCCAGCAGGGCATGCAGTACAGGAGATCAAACCCAGGTCCTTGCACTTGCCATTTAGGCGCTTAGCCCGCTGAGCCATCTACCCAGCTCTTAAGATAAACTACTTTTTCCTTTTAAACTAGTTTTCAAGATAATGAATTCTTTTCTAGTGTCATCTGAAGGTGAGTCGTTTTGAAGATATGAATAAAAACAGTATTTTATATTATGAACCAAGTACATGTATTTGCATGTTTATAAAAATACTACATACAAAACTTATTTGTATGTTTATTCATAAAAATACCGTCTACTCTTCACTTTAAACAATTTTGAGGCAAAAATTTAAAAAAAAATTTGGGGGGCTGGGCATGGTGGTGCATGCCTTTAATTCCAGCACTTGAGAGGCTGAGCAAGAAGACATCTGTGAGGCCAGTGTGGGCTACAAAGTGAATTCAAGGCCAGCCTGAACTACTTAATGAGATGCTGTCTCATATATATCTGTTTTTGGTATATCCACCTAGCAATATTCAAGGCATATAAGATGACTTAGATTTTGTTGATGGATATTTTACTATTTTGCCATTGTAAAAAACATTTTATGAGGGCCAGCCAAATAGCTCAGGGGATTAAAGCACCTGCTTAGACAGATGCAGCAGCAGCAGCAGCAGCTAGGGTTGATCCCAGGCAAGCTGTGCCGTTCCTGCCCCCAGGGCATGCTGGGTTAGTGATGGAGACTGGGCATGGTGGCACATGCCTGTAATCCCAGTGCTTTGGAGGCTGAACACAGACAGATCACTATGAGTCTGATCTAGATAGTGAGACCCTGTAAACAATGTCCTAAAATACAAAAAAATATTTTTTAAAAGTTTTATTGAATATCTTCCTTTTATAGCCCCTTAAATGAGTATTTACAGAATAATTTCTAGAATTCGAATTGCCTTTAAAAAAGTACAAACTTAGGATTTTTATACAGAATAGCAATTTGTCTTCTACTGAGTTTACACGAACTGCATTCCCATTCGTCTTACTCCATCTAGTGTTGCTATTAGAAAAATGCCTGGCAATTTATAAAGAATTTCTTCTCACAGTTCTGGCCCCTGGGAAGTCCAAGATCAAGGTATGGACCTCTGGTGTCTGGTGAAATCCTTCTTGGTGTGGTCTCCCCTGGCTGCGGAAGCTGGCAAGCTTCTGCATGCCTCTTGACTCCTATTTTGTAAGGCCACTAGTGCCGTTCACAGAGTGGTGCTTTAAATACCAGTCACCCTAAACGTCCCACTTAACCAAGCACACCAGCAGCACCTGAACTTTGGAGTAGTCAAGTCATGGCACAACCTACAATGCATCTGTGATAAGGCACTCCTTAAAACATGCTTTCGGATGGGTGAAAAGAGGGAGCACAAGTGGTCAAAGAAGGCTTGAATTTCTTTAAATTTTAATTAATTCATTAGACACAGGGTCTTGCTACACAGTTCAGACTCATACTGATCCTCCTGTCTCAGCCTCCCCAGTACTTGGATTACAGGAGGAAGATGGTAAGAGGCCAAGGTGGGGGAAATTGGAATTTTTTTTTTTTTTTGGTGGGATCAGGGTTCAAACTCGCGACCTTGCAGGAAATTGGAATTTTAAATAAAGGTGCTAAACAATCTAAGGAACAAAGAAGCAGGTAAAAGCAAACAGGAGCCGGGCGTGGTGGCGCACGCCTATAATCCCAGCACTCGGGAGGCTGAGGCAGGAGGACTGATGCGAGTTCGAGACTAGCTGCGGCTACAAAAGTGAGCTCAAGGCCAGCCTGAACTGCATAGCGAGACCCTGTCTCAAAAAGACAAAAAAAAAAAAAAAAAAAAAAAAAAAAAAAAAAAAAAAAAAAAAAAAAAAAAAAAAGCTAACAGGAAATTCTGGCAATTGCCCTCAGTCACTAATTGTCATAGAAGCCTTAGGTCTCTTTTTGCAGATAAGCAGGGGTTATGGGGTTAACCACATGTGACAAGATTGTCAGAGGACTAAGTGATACCAAGTATTGATAGCATCTGAGAGGGCGTGAGCTTTTTGAGGACATGGTTACTTTATGCCTTACATAAGCCAGGCACAAGTGCTGAATGCGTTTAATGAGTAATAGAACCTAACACAAGACATGTCACATAAATACATGAACAAGTGAATAATTATTGATTCTACACCCCAGGACCTCAAAGGGGCCTTAAGAATCACTAATGATTACAGAATCTATAATAAATCTTCTACTAGGTATAGATATGACCTTTTTCTCAGTACTGGGGATTGAACTGATGGCTTTGCGCATGCTAGGCAAACACACTATCACTGAGCTAGCTATGACTTTATTTTTTTTTTTAATTTTTTATTTTATTTATTTTTTTCTTGTTTCAGAACTTTTGTTTGTTTATTTATTTATTTTTATGGCCAGCTCAGCCTGCACTCAGGGCAGGGCTGGTGCAGCATGTGGTGCCGGGGAACGAACCGTGGTCCCTGCAGCCGCCCAAGCTTTCCCAAGCAGGTGCTTTAGACCACTGAGCCATCCTGCTGGGCCCCTAGCTATGACTTTAAGAAATGGTAATTACTTTTAAAAACAGAAAAATGAATAATGCTGATCTAGAAAACTACCTAGGGCCAGGCATGGTGGAGAATGTCTAAAGTCCAAGAACTTGGGAGGTGTGGGACAGGAAGATTGCCACAAACTGGAGGCCAGCTTGCACTAGATTGCAAGTTCAAGGCCAGGCTGCACTGCACAGTGAGACCTGTCTCAAAAAAAATTATGTATGTCACTTCTTTAAATTCAGGAATCTGTGTTTGTACTGTATTATTTCCTTAAACACAGACACACAGATACAGACATACACACACACTCCCTATGATATTTTTATAATAAAGAACACTAGTTAGATGTGATGAAGTATACCTCTATTTCAAGCACTCTGGGAGACTGAGGTAGGGGGATTGCAAGTTTGAGCCCAGCCTGGGCACTGTAGCAAGCCCCTCTCTTAAAAAAAAAAAAAATAAATAAAAGCTATGAATGTAGCCCAAGTGTGAAGGTCCTGGCTTCAATATTATTGCAAAACAAATAAAAACAAAATTAATTAAAACATTGTTAAAGAACTAAATATTTCAGTTAGAGAAAAAGATTGTCAAGTTGGACAGCAAAACCAAACCCAACTGCATGAAACTTATAAGTAACATATCTAAGTCAACATATAAATTTTTAAAAGATGAGGCCCTTTGTGCAAATAACCAAAGCTAATTAATGTAGTAATAAAGTATTATTAGTGATAAAAAGGGACTTTCATAATGAAATCAGGAAGATGTACCAGGAAGATTTAATTTGTGCTTCAAAAAGATAAAAATCAACAGAACTCAGAGGAAAAACAAATACACAATCATGGAGAGATTTTAACATCCTTTCACTTATTAACGCAGCAGAGGGGAGAACCAGGAGTAAAAACTAACATAATTTTAGTCTCCACAGGAAGTCTATGTAGAAAATGGACTCTGAACAGAACAGCCTGTAGACTAAGCCTAGGTGGATAATGCGATGAATCCAAGTCTCTGTGTTTACACGTGGGGCTTTCCAAAGGGGAGTGGGCCATGAGGCTCCAGCTCCATCAGAGCATCAGGTCACTGACGGGAACTTAACAGGGTGACACTATTGGGAGGTCCTGTGAATGGAAGCGAGTGCACGGGGGTGTGAGCATGAGGGACTGTGGCCCCTGTTTCTCTGGCTCTTTTCGAGACTCCCGGGCTCCTGGGTCCCTGATCCTCTGCCGAATTCTCGTGCTGAGGTTGCTGCCTTACCATAGGCTTAGAAACAATGGAACATGCTTCTAGGAGCACACATGGACTGAAACTAGGCCAAAATATTTTCTCTTAAAATGGCTTATTTTGACACAGAAATGTTAATCATTTTCTTCTTGCCAAGACACAAGACCTACTAGATCTCACAAGGTTTTACTCATGAGGTTCTTCTTTGGGTCTGGGTCAGACTGGAGACAGGCAGCAGGAAGTGGGGAGCAGGGAGGTTGGGGTCCCGTTCCTGATCACACCCTTCCCTTACTCTTTTGACCAGGCCCTGCTCCTCACAGCACATTCAGCTGCAGTGCCTCCCAGGATCCAGTGACTAGAGTTTGGGGTGATTTCTAGTCCAAACCATGACACTGACGTACTGTGTGTAGGAAAATGGATAAATTCAACTAGGAGACATATAGCAGAGAATCAGTAATGGAAAACTAAGAGGTAGGTTTTTGATGGTTTGTAGTTAGCTGAAACTATTATTTTGGACAGTCTATATTAATACATGAGCCCATGTGAAGTAGTTTATCAGTGAATATTTAGTACAGGTTGTACAAAAAGGTGCATATGTGTTATCTAGTCAGTGCATGTAAGCATTCTTACCAGGTGCCATCTCATCTGTCTTCTACAGCACCAGCAGATGAAGCGGTCAAGGACAAGCAAAAACATCACCAAGTACCCGACTTGGTAGGCAAGGACAGTTAGATCTCCATGCTTCAGGGAAACCTGCACTCAGAGGTACCTTTCTCAAAATGTAAAGCTTTCTTTAGAGTCTGGGACAAGCACGACCAGAACGGGTTCCATGGGATGGAACCTGAACACCAGGCCAGAAGTGTCTCTCTTGTAATTTTCTAAATCTCATTTTTGTCCCTGAGTTTGTATTTTCTTCTGTTTGAGGCTTTCTCCAAACTTGGTATCATCCTTAGAATGTAATAAATATTCTTTCAAGCGCTGAAACTTGTGCCTATGAAATCAACCTGGATCAGAAATCGCTCCCATTGGCTGAAGAACTTTTTTCATGAAATGGTATAAGATATAACTATCAGAATGGTGCTGACCCATTTTGGACAGATTTCTGGGTGCTAGACTACCAGAGGCTGCTGCTGACTCTTGGAATTACGTTGTATGTGGAAGCTTAAGCAGGGGTCTAAGTTGTGAGTGCACAGTGGTGGTTCTGTTCCTACCTCCTGCCCTTACCCCCAGAGGTCACTCTACCTGCCTACTGGGTTCTGCATCATTAGGGCATTCCTGTCTGCTTTGGGGTCTTTCAAGATCATTGGCTCACAATACTTCCAGGTCCTTCTAATGGTGCCCTCTCTTGTCCAGACAGCAATGACAGCATGTTCTCCAAGCCTGGGCTTCAGCCATGTTAGTGAATAATGGATCTTCCTTGTACACCATAAACTGCTCTCTGCTCCACCCTGGGCCTCTTCTCTGTCCATCCCAAGTGCATGAAAGAGACCACAGTTGAGAAATGCAGTAATTACAGCATAAGAGATTACAAGACATGGCTGGAATATGTGTTTAGTGTTTATGCTACAAAAGTTCAGATGGTGAATAAAAAACCAGATAAATGAATGATAATTTATCCTCTGGGCATAATTTTTTTGTGTAATCATCAGTAAAATATAGTTAAAGAACTTTTCAGTTAGCAGCATTAAGTGGCAATATGGAACTGTACAGGTCAACACCACAGGTGAACACAAATTGTGAAGGTTCGCTGCATTGTGACTACTAATGGCATTGCTGCTCTTTTACTATAGGGGAGATAGGAAGTTTGCCAGAAATACAACGTTTGACTTAAGAACACAAACTATTTCCAATTCCTTGATACCCATTTATTCACAATGTCTACATGCACTGACTAGACAATACACATCTTTTTTCTATCCCTCTATACTAAATATCCATTGATAAGCTACGTTGCATGGGCTCATGCATTAATATGGATTACTCAATATGGCTTTAACTAACTACAAATGATCAGAAATTATCAAGTCAATAGTAGGAAAGAAGGAAAAAAGAAAATTTGCTACCACATGTAGGTAACTGTAACACTTTTACTATTAATGCTTTTTACTTTTGTAAAGATCTTTACAGTGGGTATCTGGCAGGTAACATCCTAATGAAGCCACTTAACTTGGCATCACCAGTAGTGGGATATTATGTCTCCTAAGCAACATGAATTATACAACATGAAGAATGAAATATCAAAAACCTCAGTCTCATAAAATCTTTAGTTCTGATTTATAGGTAATAGTGGGGGACAGAGGAAAAAGGTACTAATAGTATAAAGTAAACATACCATTCTAGCCGGGCGTGGTGGCTCACGCCTGTAATCCCAGCACTCGGGAGGCTGAGGCAGGAGGATCGGTGCGAGTTCGAGACCAGCCTAGGCTACAAAAGTGAGCTCAGGACCAGCCTGAACTGCATAGCGAGACCCTGTCTCAAAAAGACAAAAAAAAAACAAAAACAAACAAAACATACCATTCTAGAATGTAAGACATTTCACAGAGACAAAAGTCCAATAAACCACATGGATAAACCTTGACAAAATCAGTAACATCAACAATTATAATTCAGGCACAGGAACTTGAATATGGGACATTAGAATAAACTGGAGAATTTCTGTAACTTTTCTTTAGTGAGATGTTGCTGCTGTGGTAATGGGGAAAAAGTCTGTCTTCTAAGGAAATTCTTATAGAACTATTTAGGGATGAAACACATTTGTGACTTACCTTCAAGTGGTTCAACAAACCCAAAAATTTGTCTATATGCATAGGAAATAGGAACATAGACAACAGGCAGAATGTTAAAAATTACTGAATCTAAGTGGTTTGATTAAATGCTGAATCACTGCACATTATCTTCTAAATGTCTGCATGCAAATGATCAAAACAGAAAGTTGGGGAGAGGCTCAGCAGAATAAGGTCAAAACCTGAGATTTGATACAGGACTTCAAGATGAACATAATGAAGTAACAGCTCAAACGGATTAGCACAAGCCAGCGTGCATCATTTTCTGAGGAGAGAAGGGTCTGAGAACAGAGGGAGTACAGATATGACAAAAGAGTGTGGGAAATTGACAAGGAATCTCAGTATTCTCCATGAAGAGAAGCAAGGAAGGCCACAATGGGCTAGTGGCATGAACAGTGATGGTTTGGAATTGGTGCTCTACAGAGAATGGTAAAGAAAGCTGACCACAGGCTCCAGCCAAGTTGCTGCTTAAGAGAATGGGAAATGCTCACTTCACCTCTTAACACCTATCTACTGTCACACAACAGACCAGATTCCAACTGGACTCCTTCATCTCTACTAGACCATCAGTGTGAACACAGTTTGCCTTTCTTTTACTTACAAGTTTCCGGAAACAACTGACTGAGATGTTGGACACACTCGATGACTACTTAAATATGTGAAGCACTCCTGCAAATCTGTATCGTTGCATTTTGTGTGTTGTACTAAAACTGCTTACATCTCTGCCTTTCCCAGTAAACTAGAAAGTCAGTACAGTAGTTAGGTAGTCTGTTGGATACATTTTCCAATTTGAGATTAAAACTTTGTTTTGTTTGTAAAAGCTTTATTTCTGGATGTGCTTGTAACTTTTAACAAATACTTTAAAAAAACAAAAAACAAAAAAACCCAAATACTTTTGAAGGAAAATTAACAATATTACCAAAATACAATAGTGTAATATGAAGTGCACATTTGAATCACAATGCACTGGATAAAACAGGAACAACTGCTTTTCATTTAAAAAACTCAATAGCACCCAGTCCACTCGTTTACCCTTCAAGTGTGCAAAATATAGAGAATATGTTTTGTGCCATTAGAGGCAAAAGTTTTTAGATTTGCTGACAGTTTAGGAATTGGGCTCAGGTAATTTTTTATGAAAACAATTCAGGTGACCAAGCATTTTTTGTCTCAAACTCTGCAGGTAGCCTGTTTTCTGAAAAAGAATCAACTCTAAAAACTGACTCTTTGGAGATCTGGCCTGAACTTTTACAATTGTATTTAGGATCTTCCTGTTTTGCACCTCTTACTGTAGACATATTCTTTAATTTCTTAATGAAACAGGTATCACTTCTCTGTTTGATATGTTTCAGCTTCTTTCTTGGTACCTCATTCTGCTCAGGGGAATTATGGGCAGCATGGCGCTTCCTGAAGTCCATGACCTGGAACTCACGCACATCTGAACAGAACCCTTTTGTTGTGGTAGGAGGGACCCACTCATATGCGTCATTTTCAAAGCACTCAGCAATAGTACAGTGCGTACAAGTATCTGGTTGTGTAGTAGTAGGTAGAACAGGGCTTCTAGATTTCTGGCTACTCATTTTTGTATTTTGCAGACAACTTGGAATGGCTTGTTGCATGTCATTTTCAGGAGAAATTTGTGTTTTATTATACTTTGCAGAAAATGAAGGCACTTTTTTGATAACTACACGCAACCCATGAGTTCTTGTGCGGCAGAATCCTGTCACTGGAGTTGACTGTGAACATGGAACAAAGTTTTGGCTATCTTCAAGATCATCTTCCAAATCTGACTGAAGAGAACATGTTCTTGGATATTTGAAGGCAGACAGGTTTTGCAAGGATAATTTCTGTGAGGACTGGGTCCAGTTTTCAGAAAGCGACTTCAGTGAAAACTCAGACTCTTCCAGATGATTTTCTGGGCTCGCTTCACCAGCACATATACTATGATGATTGTCTGCCAAAGACTTTTCCCACTGTAGCAAAATGTCCTTTGAGTTTTTGGTAATTTCTGTATCTTTAGCAATATCACCAAAGAGATCAGCAGAAGCATCATAGCTATGTTCATAACCAGTAGAGCTTTGTGTTAAATTATCGATCTGTCCACATGTCATTTCTTTCGATATATTTGTACTAATATCTGGACTACAGCAAAAAGTTCCTAACGGATATGTAAGTTTCCTACAAATTGTAAACCTGTCATGTTGGTTCTTTGGCCACATATATTTGTTTTCTAATTTCCAAAGATCAGCAGCATCATTGTATATCTTAGAATATGAAGTTGTCAATCTTTCATTCACTTCTGAAAGTGACTTTTCTCTACATTCACTAAAATACTTGATACCAAGGTAATGGTCATTCTCTGAAGTCCTGGGTGTAAGTGAAATTCTATGTCTATGTGGTAGAACTTTGATAGTCTTAAGAGAAACGGTTGCTTCTAAATCTTTTGAAAATAGAAACAGAGCTGATGGACAAGGTTCTGGTAGATAATGTTGTTTAACACCTCTTTCACTACGGCCTGCAGATACAGCTTCTATGGTTCCATTACTGCTTATGGAAGCAGCATCTGCTGGAGTAACTGGTGGTGGTTCCTTCTCAATACTAGAATCTTGATTTGCTCCACAGCTGGAAAGGAAGTTGTCTGTGGCAAAGTTTGCTGTGTGTGTTGCTTGTGATGATATTAAAGGTGTGAGTGCTGGTTGCAGTGCTCCAGTAGTTCTCTGGGAAGATAGAGATAACCTGGTGTAGTCTGCATGGGATTTATCTATGTCATAATGTTTCCTATTCCTGCCATCTTGTGGGGTTTTAGCAATCTCACTTTCAACAAATGCTAGAAACTTGTTTAGGCTTTCAGATAATGGAAGATCATCCCAAGCCATAGGGTCAGAGTCCTGGGAACCGTTGGCTACCTCTTCTGGTCTCAGTGACAGAGGTGAACAGCAGGGAGACATCTCTTGATGGCTAGTGCTATCTACATCAGGATGCTGGTAACACAGAAGCTCATCTGGAGAATATCTATTTGTAAAGGATACTACACTACTTCCCTCAAGGGGATCTTGCATTTTCAAAGGGAATAAATTAGAGTTAGCAATTCTACTTTTGTGATGACTGCTCTGAAGTACGCTCAGTTGGTGACTTTGTATGGCAAGTTCTTTGCTCAAGTTTTTTGGTGTACTTCTTTGGTCCATATAAGAAATAAGACTCCATGAGCTCTCAATGGCATCACTGCAATCACTAGAACCACAGATCTCTGCAAAGGATGGGCACTTTCTGTTTTGGGGAGGAGTCCTAATAGCCAGGCTTTGTTCTGAAACTGAAAAATCATCCTTATCTGGTATTTGTGAAACAGCAGAGGTGAGTTCAAGTGACAGGTGCCAGAATCTCGAAATGTTTTCTCTAGTCTGAGATTCCACAGAGGAGGAAGTGTAATTTGGGTCATGTATGCTGCTGAGGTCACTACTGGAGTGACCTAAGGAAAGCAACTGGCTCCTGGGCTCCTGGGAGCCACAGTGTGGTCTCCTCAAGGTGGGAGTCTTCAGAAGCTGCTGGAAACAGTCAATGACAGGGAAGCTCGCAGCACGTGGGTCTGGCAGAATGATCTGGCAAGCTACTAGGGCTCTGGCTCCTCTTCTGAGGTCATGACACCTTTCTAAGGAGCCACTGGAATCAGAACCATGGCCACATTGGTTTTCAAAATTCTGTGAAAATAAGTTAGTGTAAATGATGGTAACATGGTCTTTTGACTCAAAAGAACAAAGATTTTAAAAGTTAACGCAGAAGTAACCTCTACCTCTGCTAATTCAATTCCTTTGGTCTTTCGGTCAGAATAGAATATACAGAAGGTAAACCTTGAGAACATCTGCCTTGAAATGCTCCTTCTACCATTCACTGCACATTAGGACCTGGACAAGTCATTTTAACTGTGTTGAGCCTTAGTATTTTCCATTTATAAAATAACTATAAAAAAGGCTGGATTATCGTTGAGCAGTAATAAAACTGCAGTGCTTTGCAAAAGTAGTTGCTTATAAGTGTAACTATCATTATATTTGTCACAGAAAGGAAGGATTAAAGAGAGAAAACGAAGGGAAAAAAAAAAAAAAAAAAAAAGAAGCTTAACCTTAGGGCTTCACCTTCTCTTTAGGGTTTTCTCCCTGTTCACCTGTGGAGCAATCTAGTCATTTTTTCTGGTGGGACCAGGGTGTGAAATCTATTTTTAAAAAATATAATTCTAGTATAGACAACGTTTGCACTTGTCTCCTTTAGTGTAAACTAGATGGCAGACTACTTTTCCTTTTTTTACTGTTAGTTTCTTCCCCTTTTTATGGATAACAAAAACTAGGGAATCAATTGACCACATAAAACTGGGAAAGTGAAATAAAAATACAAGATAACAAAATCAAATATTTAACATTGCCTTAAAATTATAATAAATTTATATTTAAAACTCATTAAAATTTTATTTTTAACAAATGTGTATTTTTAAAGTTCTGAAAGTGCCGGGCGTGGTGGCTCACGCCTGTAATCCCAGCACTTGGGAGGCTGAGGCAGGAGGAGCGGTGCGAGTTCGAGACCAGCCTGGGCTACAAAAGTGAGCTCAAGGCTAGCCTGAACTGCATAGCGAGACCTTGTCTCAAAAAGACAAAAAAAAAAAAAAAAAAAAAAAAGTTCTGAAAGCATTTGAACTGGACTTTTCAGACTCTTTAAAGAGGACATTTTTTAGAGTAATGTTTAAACAAACATCACTTATAATCTATTTTTAAAGAGCTTCTATAAGCCTTTATTTATAACTCCTCAAAACTACTTAAAAAGGGGCCTGGCGGGATGGCTCAGTGGTCTAAAGCGCCTGCTTGGGAAAGCTTGGGCGGCTTCAGGGACTGCGGTTCGATCCCCGGCACCACATGCTGCGCCAGCCCTGACCTCAGGGTGGGCTGAGCCAGCCATAAAAATGAGTGAATAAACAAACAAAGGTCCTGAAACAAGAAAAACAAACAAACAAACAAACAAAAAAACTACTTAAAAAACCCAAATGATTTAAGTACATTGGAAATTACTAAAGACTAGTGTATTAGCTAACAATCTATAATCACAGACTGTAAAAGGATGAGGCAGGAGGATGCAAGTTAGCTTGGGCAACTGAGCAAGACCTTGTCACAAGATAAAAAATTTAAAAAGGATCAGGGAGGTAGCTCAGGGAGGACCCTGGGTCCAAGCCCCAGTACCACCTACCCATCTTCACACAAAGGTTAAGAGAACAGTTAAAACCAAAGTGTCTCACTTACCGTCACTCCAAAAATAAAGCTTTGTC
Source organism: Myocastor coypus (assembly GCA_004027025.1). NCBI lineage: Eukaryota > Metazoa > Chordata > Mammalia > Rodentia > Myocastoridae > Myocastor > Myocastor coypus. Next base: position 14,030 of record PVJA010024299.1, read on the forward strand.
CAACAAAGCATGTCTCAACTGCTTTGGCTAGCAGGTCCTGTACTGCACCACTATCCAGTGTTTCTGGAATCTTACTGGGATCCTGAATGTACCTAGAAAGAAAATAAAAGTATGTGAAGAGACAAACTTAGAAAATTTAATTTTCAAGAGTTCAAAGACAGTTTTCAGTACAACATAAACCTTTTTAATTACATATAGAGAAAAAGTATCTCAGTGAGCAAGAGAAAGACAAAAATATAGACATAAACAAAAAGGCCACCAATCAAGCATTTTTTGTGTTGCTTCACAATTTACTATTAAACATCACAATCCAAGCAACGAGTCTATTGCAGTGAATTAACAGAATGGGAAAGACATTGGGAATATTTTATGGAAGTTCAGATGAGATTTTGTGAACACATCCCATGAATCAAGTTGTGCTGTAAACCTTCTACGTTGCGTCACCAATTGGCTTCCATGAACAGTACCATAAAGCCAGTATCTTGCCCTGTTTAGCCATGGTTTCATAGAAAGTCAGTCTTCACTTTGTCAATGCTTCACACCACAATGGAGTGCTACATGGGGGTGGCATCAGAAGGGTACACGGATTCCTGGGTACATGTGCTCCAGTGCATCCACGTCCTTAGTCCTCAGACCCAGTCTTGCAGGATTATTGATTCACAGAGGGCTGGCAGCAACCTGGCAATCCCAGTGAAGTGGACTGAAGATGAGGAGCAGCAGGGTTTGAAAGTCCCTAGGTATTCAAGGTTCTTCCAGAAACATTAGCATCCAAAAGCAGTAATAGCATCAGCTGCAGAAAGGATCTGTTTTCCTTTTGAATGCTACAGAAGAAACGCCTGGACTGTACTTAAGGATGGAAGTCATGAAAACCATTCCATTTCTTGAGATGGTAGCAGGCAAAGCATTGACAGTGTTGTGAGGTTCAAAAACGATGTTGCCGTTTGCAGCCACAGCAATCCAACTGCTATGGGAAGAGTCAAGAGTTTTAGCTCATTTGAAAGAAAAATAAGAAAACATGGCCAGGGAGACAGCTCAGTGGCTTAAGTGCCTTCGTGACAAGGGCAAAGACCTGAGTTTGATACCTCTTCCTGAGGAGCTGATGCTGTGGCCACCAGCACTTGTCCTGGAGTCCTTGCTGGGCGGGCGTTGTCAGGCTCAGGCCACTCATGGTACTGCGCTGTGGGTGGGTCCCACTGAGGGGCCAAATATCAATAAAATACACACTGGTCTAATCATCAGGCCTGGCAATTATACTAGTCAAAAATCAAAGCTGGCCGGGTGTGGTGGTGCACGCCTGTAATCCCAGCACTCGGGAGGCTGAGGCAGGAGGTTCAGTGAGAGTTTGGGACCAGCCTGGGCTACAAAACTGAGCTCAAGGCCAGCCTGAACTGTACAAAGACCCTGTCTCAAAAAGACAAAAAAGGGGCTGGGGACATGGCTCTGTGGCACAAGTGCCTGCCTGGCAAGTGCAAGGTTGTGAGTTTGAACCCTGGTCCCGCAAAAAAAAAAAAAAAAAAAAAAAAATCAAAGCTGAAGCGGGGAGCACTTTTCCCTGGCACTAGTGCCAGCGGGCCTTTAGTTCCTTCCTGTCATCTAATTTGTCTTCAAACACAAGAAGGGAGACTTCTGCCAAGTGGTAGGCAGGAGGGCAGAGGACGAGGAGGAAAGACTTTAGGTGCTTACACTGACCCTTACCTTCTGAGAATTACGTCCTGTTAAGTCAACCTATGTGCATCAAGTTGCAATGCAAGTCACAAGTTAAACAATGATAAAATTTCCACTTTCATTGTGTAGACAGTGTTTCCTTGAATAGCTTCTGTCTCTAGGGTGTAACCACTTTAATGTTAAGCCTCAATCTGGACAGTCCTTCCTTTTGAATTTACTTTATCTTAATTTTTCCAAGTTAGATTAGAGGTTTTTATTTTTTATTTTTTTTGTCTTTTTGAGACAGGATCTTGCTGTACAGTTCAGGCTGGCCTTGAGCTCAGTTTTGTAGCCCAGGCTGGTCTTGAACTCTCACCAATCCTCCCGCCTCAGCCTCCCTAGTGCTGGGATTACAGGCGTGCACTACCACGCCCAGCTAGATTAGAGGTTTTTAACTTAGTCCTTTAATGACAGCTCAGCTACACCGAATAAAGGAAGCCTTCTGTTATATCAACACTGTTTATTCATGAGATCAGTATCTTTTTCTCACTTGACTATCAGAGGAAATGATGATGGGAAGATGAAAGTTTACCTTTTCACTTAATGTTTGTTACTGAAAAAATGCCTATCTTCAAATTCTACTAGCATACTAAAGAGAGCAGCCAGAAAAAATACTTTAAACATTGTTACCTGTGCAAGCTGGTGGCGGTAAGACCAAAAAATGAGTTTAAGCAGCTTCCAAATACAGTAATGATAAATAATTTGTTTGATTCTGCAACTTTTAAGGAAAGCTTGTATCTATAACTTATATTTTCCACTTCATCAGTAGAGCCACATTTTGGACAACTAGACCTAGAAAAGTGGAGGAAAAAGCATAGAGCCATTCATTATAACTGTTTCCCATGTGATGAAAAAGTAAAATACTTAAATAATAGTTTTACACAAATACCCCTAGTAATTTAATTTTTTATCAACTATTTATGATAAACTTCTTTGGAATTTTTCCAACAGTTGGCTTTGCTGATTTAAAGAGCACCAAACTCATAGAAATACAGCTGTTGAGAAAGTGATGAAAAACTGTGCACATGTGAAAAATGAGAATAAGCTTAAAATATATGTAAAGTCGTGAATTACATTTTCTTACCATTATAAAAATTACTTTAGTTCACAAGAATATGCTTAGAATTATCGAATTACAGGGGTTGGGGATATAGCTCTGCAGCACAAGTGCCTGCCTGGCAAGTGAAAGCTTGTGAGTTCGAATCCCTGTCCCATTGCCCTCCTCCAAAAATAAAAAAACAAATTAAATAGAAAATCATTCAACTTAATCTGTTTTCAAGGCAGTGTGCCGTGGCCAAAGGCTTTCTAAGCAAGAAGTATGCACCAAGAAAAACTACCATCGTGTACTAGTTATCTGGTCTTGGGACAGAAATCAATTCCTGAAATAGTACCCTTTCTGTAAAATTTACACTGACGTAAGAGTAAAAGGAGACAAATAGTACAATGTAAATCTTGCCAATTTCCCCTCATTATCCTAAATATTGTGGTGATAACTATCACTTTCATTTTTCTTTTTTAGTTTGCAATAATGTAAATCTGATTTCCACTCACCTTTAATTTAGCAAACTAACCCCTAAAGTGCCTGACGATAATGGCTAATACTAGAATTTTATTTCTTGTCATTTTGCTAACAATTTGGCTGAAAAACAGTGACAAAGGGCAAACAAAGTGGTGGCAAAAGCAGCTGTGTAAATTCGGTTGCGGCCAACAACCGCTAGGGGGACTGCACAATCTTCGGCTCTCAAAGTGACTTTCAGAGGAAACCTTCACAGAAGACCTTACTGATCTGTCACCATGGATCTGGGCTACTTATTACTGCCCCCGTGACCCTGCAGATGGGTCTCTGCTAATCCATTCATGTAATGATGCTCAGAATTGTAGTAGCCTGAACACTGGATAGAGTACTAGGAAATAAAACAATTTCTCTTTAGTTCAACATTTTTTAAATTTTTTTTATTTTTTTGTCTTTTTGAGGCAGGGTCTCGCTATGCAGTTCAGGCTGGCCTTGAGCTCACTTTTGTAGCCCAGGCTGGTCTCGAACTCGCACCAATCCTCCTGCCTCAGCCTCCCAAGTGCTGGGATTACAGGCGTGTGCCACCACACCCGGCTTTAGTTCAACATTTTAGTGACATGAACTAAGAACTGAAATAGATACTAGAATTTTTAAAGATTACGCTTAGTATTGCATGCATATACAATGTAAAATTCCTAGTTAAGCCTTAGGAAATTAATATTCATCAATATTTTGCTGTTTATAAAAGTCCTCAATGTACAATATCTCATTCTGTATTTAGTGTATTTACAAATGGGGAAACTGGCCTAAATTTCTGCCCAAGGAGACAAAATTTATAAATTTTATGACCCAAATTCCAAGCTTTGGACTCCTATTCTAAAATTCTTTTATGTATGAAGTCTTGATAACAATGAGAATATGGCTAACAATGAAATATTTTACAAAGGAAGTATCACTGCTAGCCTAACAAATTCTAGGTCTATTTCTGTACACACACACACGCGCGCACACACACACACACACACACACACAAATAAATTATATTTACTCTTATTAAGACATGCATATCAGGGGCCCGGCAGGATAGTTCAGTGGTCTAAAGCGCCTGCTTAGGAAAGCCTAGGTGGCTGTAGGGACCGTGGTTAGATCCCGGGCACCACATGCTGGGCCAAACCTGCCCTCAGGGCAGGCTAAGCTGGCCATAAATAAAAATAAATAAATAAACAAACAAAAGTTCTGAAACAAGAAAAAAAAAAAAAAAGACATGCATGTCAAAGATATTTTAAAAATCCTTTTGGGAATCATGCTAGATTGAATCTGCAACAATTCTGCGTGTCTCTCTCCCCACTTTTCGTTTTTCAGCTTGGAGGACTGAGTACAGGGCTCTTCACTGGGGTATGCTGCCAGTCTCTGCTTACTTTAGATGGGTATATGTGTTTATTCTAAAACAAGGTCTTACTGAATCACTCAGCCTGGGCTCCAACTTGCAATCTTCCTGCCTCCCAGAGTGCTGGATTACAGAAAATGTGCCACCCACTGCATAGGATTTTGTCTAACAAACCAGAATACTAAAGCGAATGTTTCTGCAACCACAGCTTTGAAAAGCAACGGTGTAGACAATATCTTCAAACCATGATCCCATGATTTTACCTCTAGAAATACACTTATTTTAAAACTGTCATTAATTATGCAACAACGTTTTCAGACTTTTTGATTTCAGGATGGCGGCAGATAACTGATCATCAGTCTGAATGGGGAGCGGCCAGCCTAGATGAGCTGAGCTGGTGTGGCTCAGATTGTTCTAGACTCACTGAATCCAAACAAATACAGCCTTATTCACTGGTGCTGTTCTACAAAATTCTCTAGTATTCTACTCCTCCCTAATCTCATTTGAAGTGAGGGATTCCATCACCCTTTCATTCACCTCCTTTGCAGAGATTTCCTTTGTCACTTCTTGTTGCAGGGAGACAACTACCCACAATCCTGAATTGACAGGGAAGAAGAGGGAGAGAAATCACTGGCTCAGCTGTGATCACAGGATACTCGGCGTCTTGATACGCTTGTATTGTGAGGCACTGCTTGCTTATCATGTTAAAATTTCTTAGAAAGACTTGTTCATCTTGCAGAACAAGTCACTTGCCATTCACTTTTTATTTTAAAAGAAATAACTGTCTCAAAAAAATCAGTGAGAAAGACAGGCACTATTTTACACTGCACAAATATCTGTTACATCTGTCTTAATAAAAGGACAGCTGGATTCATGTCTGCTTTTCTGCTCAATCTGCTGTGATGTCACAAGTCCTATGGCCTTGGAAG
>PVJA010024299.1:19662-32204 GCA_004027025.1 Myocastor coypus
CACACACACACACACACACAACCTAGTTAAGTACTTTATATAATGGACTAAACCTTTGTAGTGCTGGTAACTGAATTCATAAGGGAAGCTAAGACAACTCAGATATTATCAGTTGTTTATTGACTTGTCTAATGAACATTTGCTGAGTATTCCCTATTGATGAAGTCCTAGGCTGGATGCCAAGGATTTAATGATAACAAATACAAACAAGGTCTTTCTCTCAGAGCTGACAAATGGGAACTTCAGTGGCTTAATAAAGGAACGGCAACGAAGACTGCACGGATGAGTTTGAGTTGAAACATGAGTTGGAACTGCTAATGACTCTCAGCCTTCTTACTCAGTGCTAACCAGACAAAAAGTCTAATAAAGAATGCTGCTGTCATAGTACTCTTAGACCCCACTGGGTACTTACTAGATTATGTGTATAGGATCTATATACAGAAAGGGTTCTTGTTAAACTCTGAAGCCTAACCTCTTTTCTATAAAGATCAGAGAATCAGAGGTCTCTGCTAAACTTAGCTTATACCTGAACATCATTATCACTTTTTTTTTTTTTTTTTTTGGAAACAGGCCCTTGCTACACAGTTTAGGCTGGCCCTGAGCTCACTCTGTAGTCCAGGCAGGTCAAATTCACAATGGTCCTCCTGCCTCACTCTTCCAAGTGCTGGGATTACAGGTGTGCACCAGCACACCAGGCCCATCTAAACCTTAGAGATTCACGTATTAAGCACTGTTCTAGCTGGTGAAGGATAGTAATCACTATAGGCTGAAAACCTTTAATGAAAATGTGAAATCTGAAATGCTCTAAAATTTAAAACTTTGTGATCATTCACAGGACATTCAAAAAGTTTTAGATTTTTAACCATTTTGGATTTCGAATTTTTGGTCTGGACGCTCAATTAGTGAAGTCTCTACAAATATTCCTAAATCTGAAGACCCCAACTCTGAAATACTTCTGGTCCAAACATTTCTGATTAGGGATACTCTGATATAGCATGGTGCCTGCCCTCAAGTCGTTCATTTGTTCATTCATTCATTTTATAATTTTTCTAATGTATTTGGTACAGGCTCAGACTCATACTGATCCACCTGTCTCAGCATCCCGTGTTGGGATTACAGGCAGGGGTGTACCACCACGCCCAGAGGGCAGCTCAGCATGCCCTAGGGGCAGCATGGTATGTAGTGCCAGGGATGGAAACCTGGTCCCTGAGCCTGTCTAAGTAGGTGCTTAGCCCACTGAGCTATCTCACTAGCCTTAATAGTTCATTTATAAAAAATAATCTGGGAGCTGTGCAAAAACAGTCAATTCCTGCTTAATTCCTACAGATATCCTGGAATTGGGCTATGATTACCTGCAAAATTGTATTGTGGGCTTCACACAAGAACCAATGCTGAAGAGAATATAATGTCCTAGTACGGTGATTTATATGCCCTCGAGTCTATATTTTTATTTTGTTTAATGTTTACAAGCTTGACCTTTACCTTCTCGAGCCAAGCATTATCCGAGAGAAGCACTTCTGACAGGACGGGTACATAAAGTTCAAATTCTGGAGAGCAAGCACTGAGGCAAGAAGCAATTTTCTAGTCATGTGCTTATACAGGGGCCTACAAAACAAAATGGTCACGGAGAGAAATGGCAAACGGGCAATCATACATGCACAAGCATTTCCTGCGAAAACCTTTTTACTAGTCTTAGCCAACAAGTTGTCTTTTGTTTTACTTTGGTCTCACTATTTAGTTCTGGCTGGCCTTGAACGCACCATGATCCTCCTGCCTCAGCCTCCCAAGTGTTGGGATTACAGGTGAGTGCCACCATGACCAGCTTGTTTTACTTTTTGAAGTGAACAGTGTCAGTGTATAGAAAAAAAAAAGTGACTTAAACAAATGTTATTTCTGAATAAATGCTTCATTCTAGTTGATAGGTTTTTTTTTCAGGTGCTTGGAGCAGCAAAGAAACAAGTAGAAGGAAAACAAGGGGAAGGATGAGGAATTCGCTCAATTAGAACAAAAGGAGGCTGAGTTTTTTTTGGTGGGACTGGGGTTTGAACTCATGACCTTGCACTTGCCAGGCAGGCACTTGTGCCACAGAACTATCTCCCCAGCCCCTGGGAGGCTGAGTCTTGTATGGTCTTTTGCCAGGGGTGCAGTTTGAAGGGGCTGTCTAGATATACCTGAGAGAGACGACTGAGGGTCTTCCCATGGAAACAAATCATACCCTGGGCTAGGTTGGAGGAGGGAGGTGGTCTGGGGGGAAGATGAGCTTTTGTTTTAAGGGCTTCAAGCAGTATTAGATGACCACCATAATGACTTCAGCAATTCATGCTAGAGCCAGAATCTATCATTAGTACTGCAAGAGAAACAGTTTTAACACTTTTGTACCCTTACAAGAAAATGCAGAATGCACTCTTAGTTTCAACAGAACGGATGCTTCATAAACCTGTTTTTCTGAGACAGGGTCTCTGTTGCCCAGGCTGATATCTAGATCATGGGCTCAAGTGACCATCCTGTCTGCTTCCTGAGAGCTAGGACCAGAGGTTTGTGACACCATGCTCAGAGCTACATGAATCTTTTATAGGCCCTGAACTGGTGGAAAATGGTCCTTTTAGCTGAAAAACTGCTTCCCTAGATTTCAGTAAGGACATTTTCATAAGGAAAAAAAAAAAAAAAAAAAAGAAAAAGGTTTTAGCTTTAGTAAACAGAAAAAGCAAAATGTTACATGGTCAAAGCAGGTGTGGACGGTTTTTAAGAATCTTATGTACAATACATCAAAGAAGTAATACGACAAAAATTACAATGTTTTCTTCCTATTTTTTTTTTTTAAATTTGAATGTTGGCTTTTCCAACTTTTTTCATTGATTACCTTATTGGCAGCATAAAAGAAATGCTTCAAAAGAAAGGTCTGTATGTGTTTGAGATAAAGCTGTATTAATTTTTGCTCCTAACACATGGCAAAGCTTCCAATTTCTGCAAAAGGGAGAACTGTGTTACAGGGCTGCCAGCAAATTCCAACAAAACAAGCCATCAACACTAAAATCAGAATTTTGTAGGTGTCAGAGCAAGTGAGATTCACTGCTGCCAGGGAGCTGGTGGTACTTAAGAGGCAGAGGGGTTGTTGAGATGGGCTCAACACTCCAGATTATGAATCCTGAGCCCTGGAGAAGCTAGGGTTTTACAACTTAAGTTTTAGTTGGGCTGGGATCAGAGGTAAGCTGAGTGAACTTTTCAGAAGCACAAGTTTAGCTGGTCCCACTATCTTGGGACTACAAGGGGGGTTCAGGGTGCAGTGGGCAGAGGCAATTGAAACCTTGTGGTCCCCAAGTAGAACAGAGCAAGCGTAAAATGTATTCTTTCGGGTAGGACCTGGGGACCAGCGATTGTTCACTGGAGGGATGGTGGTGAGGTGGCCTGTCTTTGTCTCACAGGCACTATTCTCCCGAAGGATGGTCATAAACAGAAATGTCCTGACTATGGAAAGGGGCTCTTATGTTGATACTACTCTTGTCTATTGGTTAAAATTTCATTTTTTGTGAAAACACAATCTTGCTACCCAAGGTAAAAGACAAATTCACAAAGCTAAACATACGGATTAATCATCTATATTATTAAAGGAGCAGAGAAAGAAAAACTGAATCCTTTTTTGTCCTTATCTTTTTATTTTTTATTTTTTTTTGGGACCAGGGTTTGATGTCCTTATCTTTTTAAACCCTTAGGCATACTTGATTAAGATACAAGGCCTTCCCAAAAGCAGACCCAGATTTGGTTGTTGCCTTAGGCCACACAGCAGTCTCCAAGAACAAGGCAGGCTATGTGATACAGGGCACAAAGGAAAAGCAGGACACTTAAAGCTACCAAAATTAGTGCAAAGAGCTCACTGCTTGGCGATGCAACAAATGATGGAATATGCACCGGCAAGGGCCTCTTTTTTTTTTTTTTTTAAATCTCTTAAAGTCCAGTGTGGAATAGGATGCAACACAGTATTAGTGTAACTGTGAGAGCTACAACAGGGCAGAACTCAGTCCTGAAAATGTCACTGCTTATTTGCAGTACCGGTTGCTCTTCTCTCTTGTTGCTGGGACAAATACCCAATACCCAAGATGAAGCTCATGGTTACCAGAGGTTTCAGTTCATACTCAGCTGGCTCCAAGGCAGAGCGGGATATGGCTACACAGAGCAGCTGTTCAGAACGGCAGCAAAGAGCAAGACAGGAGTGGCAGCAGCTCTGGCTAGCTAGCTTCTCCCCTCCTTAAACTATAATGGAAAGTACCCACTCCAAGGCACCCCAGCTCACAACAATCAATCGCAAACTCTAGAAGCTGCCTCAAGAATGCTTGAGGTTTTGGGGGGGACACCTACACACAAATCATAACACTTGCTTAAAGTCCTGTTTAAAATGAAGCCTTCTGGGCTGGCCAAGTAGCTCAGTGGATTAAAGCATCTGCCTGCAAGCAAAGGGGCTGAGACAGTCTTTGAGACTGGTGTGGTGGCTTGCACCTGTAATCCCAGCTCTTGGGAGGCTGTGAACATGCAGATCACTGAGTCTGATCTAGTACTGAGACCCTAAAAACCCTGTAGACCCTTCCCTAAAAAAGAAAAAAAAAGAAGGCTCCCATCCTTCCAACAGCCTGTGAGGCCCTGGGTCACACAGACCTTGCTGAATCCCGAGCCTTTATCATTACCTCCTTAAGCCCTGTACTTCATGCTGGCCTCCTTTCTGTCCCCACCCTGATCACTTTCCTTCTTGGGCTTCGATGTTTACTGTTCCTCTGCCTAGAACCTCCTGCCCCAGCTCTTAGAACAGCCACCTCCTTGGCATCTTTCACTATTTAACTGCTTCCCCTCAGAGAGCCCTACTTCCCTAAGTTTCTGTGGCACCATGTTTTATCCTTCGCGGTACTACATGCTCTGTGGCAATCACAGATACGCGTTTACTTGTGTTTGTTCTATGCATTACTAATGTAGACACCTAGACAGGGGCCTAGTTCACCTCTTTCCCTACTATATCCCCAATGCTTAGCACATAGTGAGTTCACACACTCACTGAATAAAATCTTTTTTTTTTTTTTTTGGGACCAGGGTTCGAACTCACGACCTTGCACTTGCCCAGCAGGCACTTGTGCCTCGGAGCTATCTCCCCAGCCCCTCACTGAATAAAATCTTAAGGACAATACTGTAATTCAAGAAAAACGCTCTGACAGAGTAGATATACATATGGCTTCCCCATTTCATTTATAGTCTCTTCTGAAAAGCACTGACAGAAGATGGCCTTTTCTTTTTCCTCTGTGTACCTTGTACTACTGCATGCTTTTCTCTGGAGTCTTTGCCAACATCTACATGATATATACAAAGGAAACAGAAGAAGGTATTCTGACTTCTTCCATTCCTTGCTTTCCTTTGCCCACAGCATGTTTCATGTTTTGGTGATCTGGCTGTTTTCCACTATTCCCACTACAAGTAAAACAGTCTTTCATTCTCCTGGCTAATGCTTCTTCATTAGGATTCTTCCCAGGGGGCTTTCTCTAGGAAGCATTCCCAGGTAAGTGACCCTACTTTATGTCACTTATCAGATTCTAATACATTTATCTGCCCCACGTGTCCTTCTTCAGAACCAGAACAGGATCACAAAAGAATCATCTGTTTGTGTCCAGTGCCAAGCTCAAAACTGTCAATCTAATTTTCTTTCTTTCTTTTTTTTTTTTGTGGGACCAGGGTTCGAACTCACGACCTTGCACTTGCCCAGCAGGCACTTGTGCCTCGGAGCTATCTCCCCAGCTCCTTGTCAATCTAATTTTCAACAATAAAAATTCATGATTTTCTGCTTCCTTACTCCTTAGCCATCTTTGCCACATATAACTGGGCATAAAACACAATTCTAGCAAATCACAAAATGATCCTGTATTTCTTTTCTTTCTTTTTTTTTTTTTTTGCAGGTCTGGGGTTCAAACTCGCAACCTTGCACTTGCCAGGCAGGCACTTGGGCCACGGAGTTATCTCCCCAGCCCCATAATCCTATATTTCTATGCAGTATAGTTTCATACACAGCACCTTATTTAATATTTATCCCAAACCATCATCTGTTTTACTCTAATTTCTAATTTTATTGTTATTATGGCGATACTCCAGACATAAAGTATTTTCTTTAGGGTTTTAAAATATAATTCTATATTGTACCCCAGGGTTCCTAACTAGCCATACTTGTGCAACCATTTATCAAACAAGATTCTTCATCTGACTATTATCAAATGAAAACTTTTGGAAATGCACCAAACCTGTAACATGACAAGGACTGCGTTAAATATGGTGCAAGTGATTAAAAACATTTCCCTTCTTAAAAGGATTACTGTGTAATTGGCAGGCAATTCATCAATACATTAAAAACTTATGCATGAAGTTTTGGGATTCATTTCTAAATGAATTATGAAAGCACTCACTGCTCTATTTTTAAGGGAAGGTTGGTTAAACTGTCTTTGAACTTACTGCCCTCTAGTGGAATAAGTAGGCATGTCTACAAACAAATACCTTACTGGCAAATTCAAGAACTGAAATGAAAAAGGTCAATTCATTATTTTTGTTTTGCCTGATGAACTGCAGCAAATGGCAGAAACTTTCTCATTCACTGTATGGACATCAATATACAGTAAGATCCTCTCAATCTGTCACCATCATTCTTTGTTTTCACAATCTTTTCTTGGTAATACTTGCATGTGGTTTCTTTTTATCTCTACTGTAATCAAGCATACCTGATGAGCAAATTTTAAGGTTAGGAAGCAATGTCATATATAGTATGTGCTGTAATTTATCTTCCCAATTTTATTGGAAAGATGATTATTAGATTCCTTTCAGTTCTACCACAAAGAGCAAACCATGTTGCAGTCTATTAAGTTCAATATTTTTATTTCTTCATCAGTTACTAAGCAACGATGCATAATGTGAGGGGGCCTTTTTAGTTATCAGACTGACAGTTCAGTGCAAGAGATAGACATGAAACAGACATGCACTTAATTTTATGAATTAAATTGCATAAGAACTGCCATTGTGGTAAATTATGTAAATAAAATGTAGGGGCCCGGCGGGATGGCTCAGTGGTCTAAAGTGCCTGCTTGGGAAAGCTTGGGTGGCTTCAGGGACCGCGGTTTGATCCCCAGCACCACATGCTGCGCCAGCCCTGCCCTCGGGGAAGGCTGAACCAACCATAAAAATGAGTGAATAAACAAGCAAAGGTTCTGAAACAAGAAAAAAAAAAAAAAAAAAAAAAAAAAAAAAAAAAAAAAAAAGAATAATGTCAGGGCAGGAGGGTTCGGGGCTCAACAGGTAGGTTTTCCAGAGATTGCCTAGGTAGTGTCTGAGAATGAGGACTCTACAGACTTCCTAAAATATGTGGGCTGAGTTTGGCACACTGCAGTGTAGCTCTAAGTTACCAGAGACGCTCTGAAATAGCTACCTTTTCTCTTTCCAGTGTAGGTAAGCCATCATCCAAAGATGCTCCATTACACTGGCCATGAAAAACACTTTTGCAAGGGACAAAGCAAAAGCGTCTACAGACGAGTAGAACTACATGTTAAGTCCTTAAAAACATAAAGTCCTGGCCTAGCCAGATAGCTCTGAGGACTAAAGTGCCTACTTAGGCAGACACAGAGCCTGCGGTTTGATTCTTGGTGTGCTGTGCTGGCCCCAGCCCCAGGCCACACTGAGAAGGTGACTGAGACTGGGCATGGAGGTAAGATCCTATAATCCGAGTGCTTGGGAGACTGAAAATAGGAGGATCACTGCCAAGTCCAAGCTATGTCCTGAGAATCTGTACTAAAATACATTAAAAGAAAGAAAAAAAAGACCTACCTCAAAGTAAAAACAGAAAGTTCTTTTCAAGAGCCACTATGGGAATCAACTCTAATGGAATTAGGTTGATGCCGATGCCTAACTGTTCTTTTCACTGCAGTTTTTTGTGAATGGATTCAGATACGCATGCTCCACGATCACCAACCTCTCTCTGTATTGTTTTCACGCTAGCCAAATTGCTCTCAGATTTTAGTACACATCAATTGAGACTTGTGTGGTAGTGCGCACCTGTAATTCCAGCTGTTGGGAGGCTGTAAACAGGAGGATCACTACGATCTAGTAGTGAGACCCTGAATACCCTGTAGATCCTTCCCTAACATATGAAGAAAAAAAAAAGAAAAGAAAAGAAGAAAAGGCATGTGGCATAAAACAGAGATTACTGAGTTTGAGGATTTGCTTTTGTGGATGTGGAATTTTTGAGACAGGGTTTCTTTCACTTTGCAGTCCAGGCTGGTCTTGAGTTTACCTTGTAGCCTAGGCTGGCTTTGTACTTGTAGTTTCTCCTGCCTCAGAGTGCTGACAAGTGTAAATTACCTCTACCTAATGTCTTAGTTCTTACTTTTCTCTTGTTGCTGACATAAAATACCTAACACTCAACATTAAAGAAGGAAAGGTTATTATTTAGCTCATGGTTTGTAGAGGTTTCAGTCCACAATCAACTGGCTATAAGGCAGGGCAGCTTGGCAGAGGGGCAGCTGCTCAGGGTGGCAAAAGATACGAGAGCTTCTTGATGTCCCTTATAGTGAATGCAGGCTACCCATGCTAGGGCGGGTGGTGCACTGACACCCTTACTCTTAGCACTGTACTATCATCGCATACTCTAGACTCAGCTACGAAGCCACATCTAAAAGTGCATGGGGCCTTGGGAAATCATCAAGACACAAACCCTAACAATACCATAGTTACACTTATACCCTGAGGCTTGATTGCATCCCAGTCCCTTGTAGATTTTGCTTTTTTGTTGTGGTTGTTGTTGTTGTAATCCATTACTGGGTAACCTTTCAGTTTAAAATCCTCATTATTAAATTCTTACAAAGGATATTTTTGTACTGGGAATTGAACTCAGGACCATGCACTTCTCAGGCAGGTGCTGGGAGCTGCTGAAGTTGGAAACTGATCACATGTGTGCGGGCAAGTCGAGGCCTTCCAAGAACACAGAGCCCTGAAACAAGGCATGTACGGCTGCAAGAGTCCAGAGACCACCACACCCAGAGAATGCAAGCAAGGAGTTGCTGGGCAAAAGGATGTGGCATGACAGTGACGAAGCAAAGGCGTAAGAAGCTCCGCGGTGGTTTAGCAGTTCCATTCCTCACATCAGAGAGGGCTCTGCCTGAGCTCAGCTTTCTCTTATCTCTCAATCCTGTTCCCCTCAGGAACTGTAAGAACCATGCTGGACAAGACAGCAGAGCACTTGTCTAGTGTGTGTGATCTGCTCCAAAAGGTACTTTGAAAAAATAAGTCTGTAACAAGCCACTTCTTTTTTCTAACCTTTGGCTAGATCGTGGAGAAAAAAATGAAGTTTTTAGTGTGAACTAGTATGTGGAGATGAAGATAAGATAGACGTATAAAACATAAACACTATCGTAAAGTTCACAAACCAAATGGGTTCATAATTCCCTTTGACTGAGAATGTGCAAAATGCTTTTATATCACTAGCTGATTCAGAGTTTAAATAACCTGCTAATGACAAGGATGCAGGTGAAATCAGGTCTGGATTGCAGACCTTACGAGGAGGTCCTCAGTCTCCAGCCCACTGCACTGTTTGCTCAGGCATCAGACTTAAGCCTTGTTTTAAGATTAGCCAAGGCTAATTACCTTTTCTGAAAACTAGTTCTCACTCCTGATAACAGGAAAAGGTGTCTTACTCTTCTCTTGTTGCTGGGACAAATACCTGACACTCAAAGTGAGGGAAGGAAAGGTTTATTTAGCTCACAGTTACTGGAGGTTTTAGTCTCTATTTAGCTGGCTCCAAAGCAGACTGGCACATGGCAAAGGGCAACCTTCCATGGCAGAGGGCAGAGAGCAAGAGCAGTGGGAGGACGCTCGCTGCTGCTCCAGCAGCTAACTTCTCTTCCTATCCTACATTGAAATGCAGATCACCTGCCCCAGGGGAGGGGCAGCACCTATTTCCACAATAATCAATTACAAATTCCAGAGGCCGCCCCATGACTGCATGAAGCTTTGGGGGGGAACCTATACACAAACCATAACAGAAGGCATCACAAACCATAACAGAAGGCATGACTAGGTTTTCTATCTTCATTCCTTTTGAAACTGCAATGAGCTGTGAATGTGGCTGAGCGGATCTGCCAACAGCCCGAGAATCTGCACTCGTCACTAGCACCAGAAAAAAGCCACAAGTAAAAAATAAAACAAAAGCTGTTCCCACCTTGCAGGAATATCTTTGCCACTTTGTTGCTCTGATTTCCTGTTTTACAGGCCAACAGGCCTTTCTATGGGAAGGGTGCCTACTTCGAATTGTTTTAATATTATCTAGTGGCCCCCTTAACGTGTAATGATCCGTGAAGTGACACAAAGATATGAACAGTACATGTAAGCTCCAGGCTTCCATACTGCAACTGCTTACCTGACAGCTAGTTGTGTTTTTGTTAACTTTTTTATGAGACATAAGGACAGAGCCAGGCATGGTGGTGCATGCCTACGCTCTCAGCACTCAGCAGATTGAGGGAGAATGGCTAGGAGGTCAGCCTGCACTGCACAGGGAGACCCTGTCTCAAAAAGCAAAAACAAAACACAGGCATGAAGAGATTAGGCTGTGTGTGTGTATGTGTGTGTACCTGCATGTGTGTTACTGAGGACTGAACTTGGAACCTTGGGCTTGCCAGGCAAGTGCTTGTGTCACTAAGCTATAACCCCAGCCCTAGGCAAAAAATTTAAAAGTGCATGCTGAGAAGAGTATGGCCTCCAAAAGGGAAAGGAGGGACCTTTCAGCTTGGGGTTGGGTATATTTATGGCGGCTTGGAGTGGGAATCTGGAACATGTTAATCTATGGAAAGAGGAGGCTCATTTAATAGATAAAAAAAGTAGTGGCCTTTTCTATATCAAAGGGTTATGGGCCATTCATAGGTGATCAAGCAGTGCAAAGAAAGCCAACACGCATGTCTCACAGGTACTGAACGGTTTAATAAAACTTGAATTTGTGAGTTTTCTCTCAAGCTTTTCTTTCCATGAAATCTTCTCTATCTCAGTAAGTCTTGCTACTTCTAATCAGCTAATAAGGTCACAACAGCAGCAGCCATCCCTGACTTGTCCCTTGCTGTCACATGCCACATCACACTCTCAGCAAGTCCCTGAGGCCCATCAGAAGCCATCTTTCGGCCTCTAGCTACACTGGCATCGCCTGGGCACAAACTGCTGTTACCTCTTCCAGTACTGGTGCATTAGCTTTCTAACTGAAGGATGTGGTCTCCACTCTGCTCCAGATTCACCTTACAAGATTTGTCCTTGCTGGACATACTACAGCTGTGCTAGCCTTTGCTCGTATTATTCTTCAATACCTTAGTGTGTCAAGCTGCACAAATCCCGTTCAAGCTCTTTGGAAGGTTTTTTGTTGTTGTTCTCTTTCATGGCTTAGTCTGTCTCAGGCCTGATCAGTCTCAAATTTTTAGGCCTCATTCTTAGATATCGAAACTTGCCATTTCCTATAATCCCAGCCGTTAGGGAATCTGGGAAGGGTTGAAAGTTTCAGCCCACCCTGGGCAATTTAGTGAGATCCTATCTCCAACCAACCAACCAACCAACAAACAATAACAACAACAAAAACAAGGCAAAGTCTAGGGATGTGAAGACCTTGAGTTCCACCCCCCAGTACTGGGGTGGGGGTCTTATATACCAACTCCTTAGAGAAGATATCCCAGACCATTCTAATTTCCAGTTCTACTATTAGTCTTTCTTAACACCTATTGCTAAAAGGTTAATTCCTTCCTATCAGGACAGGTACTGATCTTGTTCTCCATCTGTAACTCTATACTTGGAACTTCACAGAGGAAGGGACTTAACTATTTGCAGGGTGAAAAACTTACTACACGCTGTATGGCCCAGACTTTACAGCCCACATCTATGGAGCTGGAAGAGGCTGTCTGATTTTAAAAAGGTCTCTGCAAACTGTGAAATGAGGAATGAATAAGAATAAACTAGAGCCGGGTGTGGTGGTGCACGCCTGTAATCCCAGTACTTGGGAGGCTGAGGCAGAAGGATCAATGTGAGTTCTGATAGGTTTTTCACGGTGTCGCAGCCGAGAAACAGGCAGAAGGAAAAAGAGAAAAGGGAAAAGGGCTTTATTCTCTTGGAGGACATGGAGAACTCGGGGAAGATAAGGAATTCTCTGAATTGGAACAAAGGGAGGCTGAGGCTTTTATGACCTTTTACCAGGGGTGGGATTTGAGGAGGATGTTTAGATTTACCTGAGGTGCTGATTGGGGCCTTCCCGGAGGTGGCGGGACAAGTGGAAGGAAATTGTACCCTGGGCTGAGTTGGAGAAGAAGGGGGAGGTGGTCTTTGGGAAGATAAGCTGTTGTTTTAAAGGCTTCAGCCATATTAGATGACCACCATAATGATTCAGCAATTCATGCTAGGGTCAGAACCTATCAAGTTCAATACCAGCCTGGGCTACAAAAGTGAGCTCAAGGCCAGCCTGAACTGCATAGGAGACCCTGTCTCAAAAAGACAAAAAAAAAAAAAAAAAAAAA
>PVJA010024300.1:0-31969 GCA_004027025.1 Myocastor coypus
AAAAAAAAAAAAAAAAAAAAAAAAAAAAGGTTGGATTCATGTAAATCACCTGGGGACATTCCCCAGAAGAACAGATGAAAGTACAGTGGCAGGGACAAAGGAAGAGCCCAACTGTCTGTTCCCTCAGCTTTTCCACCTAGATCTGGCAACTGCTGGGCTGTCACAGGCCCATAATCCCAGCACCCTGGAGACTGAGGCAGGAGGCTTGTCAGAAATGCAAGGTCAGCCTGGGCTCCTTAGTGAGTTCCAGGGCAGCCTGCCCTGCACAGCAAGACCCTGCCTCAAACAAGAAAGATCTCGGGCTTTGACTCCCAACCCGGCCACAGATGCTTAAATCCTCTGAGCTCGTGTCTCTCCATCTGTGGGAGGTCGGCACTGATCCTGCCCCTGGACCGATGATGCCCGCCCTTGTTTGCAAAGCTCCAGGCCCAGTGTCACCAGCGTGGACATGGGCATGAGACTGCAAGGCTGCATGCACCCAGCCAGGGGCACTGTGAGGGCAGCGATCCCGCCAGCGATGGCTCCAGCGGCCGTGCCCCCACAACATGGCTGATCTCCTGTAGCTCCCGTCTCACCAGGCCAAGAGGACGGCCTGCGTGCGGTGCCACCCCAGGTGCCCACAGCAGCCAGCACCTTCTGCGCCAGGAGTCCGCACCGCAGGGGCAGGGGTGGTGCTCCCACGCCGGCACAGCTGCAGAGCGAGCAAGCTCCTCGGCTTAGGGAGGATGGGGTGGAAGCGGAGCCTTATGCTGAGCATGGTGACTGACTCCAGGAACAGACACAAGGAGCCTTGGTTGCACAGGGCTGACTCCGTGAGAGGAGGCGCGGAGGGAGCTGCACCTGTGCCGGCCTGGCTTCCCTGAGGCCAGCAGCTTTACACTCTCCCCTCTGGCTCCTTCTCGGACTGCCTGCATCTCATCCAGATGGTGCAGAAATTGCTCAGTGTGAAACGATCCATGCCTGAGCTTGCCTGGGAGGGGATCCCGAGCGCTTTGGGAGCTCCAGGCAGCAAATGACAGACCGTGCACCGTGCCTTCGTGCTTGTCTGCTTTCGGCGTGAGCTTTGGCTGTCAAGGTTTCTGAAGGCTAACACTTTGTTTCCCACGATTGACCAGATTTTAAAGCCAGTGACAATGACACTGCCAATAACCATGTCTTCTGCAGTTCACGCTGGCCTTGAACTCACTTTTGTAGCCCAGGCTGGTCTGAAACTCACCTGATTCTCCTGCCTCAGCCTCCCAAGTGCTGGGATTACAGGCATGTGCCACTGTGCCCGGCCTATCCTACACTATTTTAACTGTCTTTTTTTTTCTTTTTCTTTAATGTACTCAGTAGAGGGTCTGCAGGGTCTCACTGTACAGATCAGAGTCACAGTGATCCTCCCGTTTTCAGCCTCCCAAGCACTGGGATTTCTGACGCTCACCACCACCATCTTAGTTTCTTAGCACTAGAAGTCTGAGCTGGTGTGAGGAAGCCCTGGTCTCTCTGGTGGGTGGGTGGGTAGGTAGGTGAGCATGGGCACCGAGCTGTCCTGGGTTCCCGGGAATAGCCACTCTCTTTCCTGTCCACATCAAGGTCCTGGCAGGGGCTCGGGTGTGAGTGGTGGACAGAGCTCATGGATTTGCCATTACCATGCAAGGTGGAACTCATAATGTTGATTGGAGTCATAAACCTTCCAGAACAGAAAGTTCTGACTTGGGAGGAAAGAGAAAGAACTTCAATGCTGAGGATGGTGGTCCCAGAATGGGCCCTGGGGACCAGGCAGGAGGCAGCCTCCCACGGGGAGCGACCACGCTGCAGAGAGAAGTTCCTGCAGTAGACCGGGTGGCCCAGGGCACTGAAGAGGCTGAACAGAGACTCCCGTGGCTGGCTTGGGCCTTTCGAGTTACGTTAATAATAATTAATTAATAATAATAATTAATTAATAATTAGGAAGCAGAGCAAGGGGGAGAACAGTTAACGGAGTCATGTGGAACGGCTGGCATAGTACTGTGTGTGAGTCTGCCATGAGTAGTGTGTGTACACACATGCAGAGGCTGTACATATGGCAGTGTGCATGTCTAAGTATGTTTACATGTGTATACACATGTTTGTATATTGTACATGTTTATACATGTATGTGCAACTACTCCCGTGCTTATACGTACACTATGTGCATATGCATAAGTGTGCGTAGACATGAGGGAAAGTATTATTTTAAGAAAAGGAAGAGTTGGGTATATTTTCCTTTTTCTTTTTCTTTCGTTTTTGTGTTTTTAAGACAGTCTCGAGCCGGGCATGGTGGCGCATGCCTGTAATCCCAGCACTTGGGAGGCTGAGGCAGGAGGATCAGAGCAAGTTTGAGACCAGCCTGGGCTACCAAAGTGAGCGAAAGGCCAGTCTGAACTGCATAGCGAGACCCTGTGTCAAAAAAAAAAAAAAAGACAGTCTCACTATGCAGCTCACGCTGGCCTCAAGCTCAGTTTGTATTGCAGGCTGGTCTTAAATTCACAATAGTCCTCCTGCCTCAGCCTCCCAAGAGCTGGGATTATAGGCATGTGCCACTACATCTGGTTAAGAGCTTATTATTCTATTATATAAAACTATATGCGGACCGGGGAGATAGCTCAGTAGAATAAGTGCTTGCCTGGCAAGTGTAGGGTCCTGAGTTCAATCTCTGATACCACAAAAAAACAAAACAAAACCCTATATGGACTATGTTTTTAATGCTTGTTTTATAGATCACAACACAGCTCTGACGTGTTCATTTGTCCAAGGTCATTACTGGGCCTGTGTAGCCTTCAAGGGACAAGAAAAAAAGTCTGTTCCATAAGGATGTGGAAGGACAGATCTGAGCTCTGGCAGGGTACTTGTACTTCTACCACAGGGGATAGAGGTCGCAGCAGTGGGGTGAAATGGGGCCCCCAAGTCACGGAGCATTTACTCTGGCCTGTGGGAAACGCCTTGCACCCGGACCTGCCTTTCACTAGCAGGGACTTTCTTTGCAAACACACCTCAGCATGGAAGGACCGCCTCTGCCCTGGACCCTTGTCTGTCCACAGCTGGCACCAGGCCCAGCCCATGGGACCCCCAGAGCTCTGTCCAGGAGAAATTCATTTAGAAGCTTCATGGTGTGTTCCAAGCAACACAGTGACCTCTGCAGAAGTCAGACGCAGGTGGTGCCATCCCGGAGGCGGCAGCCATGGTGCGGTCAGGGGAGGCAGAGGCCCCTGAAGCACCTGGCGTGGGGCTGGCTGCACATCACAAGGCCTTCACCAGGGCTGTTCACGAGCCAGGAGACACAGCAGCAGGGAACCAGGCGTACACCCGGCCACCCAAGGCTGGAGCCGTTTCTGCCACCGTGTCATCTGCAGTCTGGGACTGCAAAGCCCAGCCCTCTTGCCCCCATCCCTGTTGGTGCAGCCAAGGTCCTGGCAGCACCTCATCTCAAGGAACTGTGCCTGTCGCACTCAGCACAGGCTCCATGTCCAGAAAGCATTTGATCACAGATTCGCGTCTTGGCAGGAAATCTGAATCTAACAGGGTCTGGCCGCAGCTGGGGTGGAAGGCTGGGGTGGTGCAGCGTGGCCAGCATGCTGGCGAATCACAGCAGCTCCCTGAGCCAGTCCTCTCCTCCAACAGCTGCGCCAGAGCCGCCTGGAAACTTGTCCTGTGTGCAGGAGGGACAGCACGGAGCCGTGGCCTGCTCCTGGGACCCAGGCCGCGCCACCCACCTGCACGACGTCTACACGCTCTGGTGAGTGACAGGCGGAGATTCGGCAGCTGCTGCATGGCTGGGGAGGGGGAGGCTCAGGAGCGGAGGCCCTGCAGCTGGCCGGAAGCGAGCAGCAAGCAGGACGGGGAGCGCCTCACGACCCTCAGCTCGCTCCCGTTGACAGGCTAGAGGGACCGAACAAGTCCACGTGGCAACAACAGTGCCACGACCCCTGTCGTCACTTGGACCTCGGGATCCGCCTCGCCTGGAAGCAACCTGAGTCCAGGTTCACGGCCCAGGTCACGGTCGCCAACCGCCTGGGGCGGGCGTCCTCGGCCCCGTCTGCGTTCACCCTCCTGGACATAGGTGGGTCTCCTCAGCCTTCTGGCGACGTTCACCGACTCGGGAAGGGTATTCAGGAAATCGCTGCAAGCTTCTGCCCACTGCTCTGAGAGCACAGAGGCTGCCGGGAGGTGGCCCGGGGCAGGGACCAAAGGTGTGAGTCACTACTGCAGGGGTAGGGGGCGCCGAGAGCCCTAGGGACCACTCTGCCCACCCGGGCTCACCTTCAGCCTCCCAGCGGAGAAGGGGGTACAGGCTCAAACCCCACACACCCACCCGCTGCCACAGGCAGCCCAAGCCAAGCAGGACCCTGCATAGCAGGAGCTCCGTGAGGCCCCGTTCAGTGGTGACTCCTTCCCCTGGCTTCTCCCCAGCTGTGTGGGCCTGCTGGGCTGAGGCGGCCGCCGGGAGGCAGGCGGTGAAACGCACAGGTCCAGATGCCCCGGTCTGAGGAAGCTTACTGCTTGCATGCCCTTCCCAGCACGTCTGTGCCAGGACCAGGGAACAAAACATCCAGTGAATGCCTAAATTTCTAAAAATACCTTGTGGGACAGCACACACTGCTGTGATTCCCCTCGGACCCTTCCCCCACTTCCCATATACTCGTCCCATCATCTGGGCCATTTCCTGCAGCGTCCAGCAGAAGGGCAGCTCATAAAGACCCGACCCTGTGCCCTCACCCACCTTTTTTCAGCAGAACTGGCACCGTGTGACTGTCGGCGCCTCCCTTAAGTCAGAGTGACCGGAAAAGGGACATGTTCTGAGTGCATTCAGGACATCAAGGCAGCCAGGACAGCACGGCTAAAGACTCCCAGGAAGGGCCAGCGATATAGCTCAGCAGACCAAGTGCCTGCTTTGGCAAGCACAGGGACCAGGGCTTCATCCCCAGTCCTCCTGCCCCTGGAGCAGCCAAAACCCAGTGCAGTGTGACATGCTTGTAATCCCAGGGCTGGGAAAGCTGAAAACAGGAGGATCACTACAAGTCTGAGCTGCGTAGTGAGACCCTACAGCAAATACATAAATGGAAAAAGTAAACACCCTCAGGAGAGAGGATACCTGAGCTGCCCCCCAAAAAATGGCCAGGATGGTGGGACGGGTGTTCGAAGGAAGATTTGGAGAGGGATTCGTGGCGATATCTTTGACTGATAATTTTTTTTAATATAAATGTTTCCTGGACCTGCAGGCCCCACCCTGGATCCCCGCCCCCACGAATCCGGCCCCTCGAGGTCCCTTTGCTCTTCCTGCCCCCCACACCTCTGCTCCGTGGTCTGGGTCTGCAGGGAACTCAGCCTTGAGAGAAGGGGATGCGCCAGGCCAGGCCAGGGCAACTCCTGGCAGCACAGCCTGACATGCCTGTCTCTTTGTCCCGGTTCCTAGCGAAGCCACTTCCTCCACATGACATCAGAGTCCAGTTCCTGAACGGCTCTGGCAGTCGCTGCAGCCTGCAGTGGAAAGATGAGGCCTGGGTGCTGCAGAACCGGCTCCGGTACCGGCCCCAGGGCAGCGCGGCCTGGAGGACAGTAAGGGCCCGAGGGAAGGGGGTGCTGGGCCCTGGGCACTGCCCCTACTTCTTCCTGTCCTGTACCTGGGGCGGGTGGACACGTTGACACACTCTTGTGATCCCAGTGCTCAGGAGGCTGAGGCGGGAAGATCGCTGTGATTAGAGGCCAGCCTGGGCTACTCTGTGAGATATCATCTCAAAACAACTGCAACAACCAAAAGAATGTATTTGGCCTGATTCTATCTGATGTCTTGTTATTTATTGATTTTTAATTATTTTATGTATTCAGTATGAGGATTCACTATGCAGCTCGGACTCATAGTGATCCTCCTGTCTCAGCCTCCCCAGTGCTGGGATTATGGGCATGTGCCACCATATCCAGTCTTGGCAGCCAGCTCCGCATGCCCAGGGTGGGTCGGCTTGGCATGTGGTGCCAGGGATGGAACCCGGGTCCTTGTGCTTGCCTAGGCAGGCACCTAGACCACTGAGCTGTCTCTGTAGCCCATTCAGGATCATTTTGAACACCACTTTTTTTTTTTTTTTAAGAAAAACATCCTAGAAAGAAAAATATGAGGAAATATCCAACCACTGTGTGAGGCTAACTATCCCTAAGAAAAGCCTTCTAAGGTAGTACATGAGGTATCACATTTTTACAGTAAAAATCCAGGGTGTTGGTTCTGTCCATTAAACTTACAAATTACAATGGTTCAGAATGGTAAGCCATACTGATGATGCCTCAGAGATATATAACTAACAGAAATGTTTTGGACTTTTTTCTTTTCCTGGTTTTCTGAGACGGTGTCTTCTTGCTACGTACCCCCAGGCTGGCCTCGAACTGAGGGTGGGTCTCCTGCCTCAGCCTCCTGAGCTTTGGGATCAGGCATGTGCCCCCATGCCTGGCTAATTTTTTTTTTAACCAGTGCTGTGTCTGTATTAAGACATTCAAAAGTAAAATAAAATAAAATTACATTTAAAAAAAGACATTCATCACATGCTAATCACATGCAAATCAAAAGTAATTATTAAGATGAAAAGACTCAGGCCAGGGAGATAACTCACCCAACTGAGCTCCCCCCACCTGTATCCCCCCACGGACACGCTGAGCCACCACAGACTCCCAGCACGGTGCCGCACGCCTGTGATCCCAGCACCGGGGAGGCTGAAAACAGGAGGATCCCTGGGAGTCCGAGCTACATAGTGAGACCCTGTACCAAATACACAAATGAGGGGAAGAAAAAAAAGAAAAGATTAAAAGGCTGTCCAACGTAGAAACGTCTCTTTCAACATAGTTTCTGACCATCCTCCTTTTTCTGCTGCTGGAACGATTCCCCTGGGCTCCTAGAGGGAAGAGACTTCGGGTGTGCTCCTGCTGGGAGTCTGTTCCTTCAGCTGAACACCGTGCGTTTTCAGTGCCCAGCCCTCGGTATTCCTTTTCCCCAAGGGCTGGATCTGCAGACAGAAGTGCTCTGCAGGTCGGCTTTCTCGCAGGCTTCCGACTGGTGGGCGCTGCGCAAGCCTCGTTTGTGCCCTGTGCCGCTCTGTTCCTCTACAAGATCGGCTCACTTATAAGTGACCTCGGATGGTGTCTGTCCCTGGAGACTGGGAGGGACAGGATGAGTGGGGGGTGGCACAGGCAGCGCCACACCTATAAAGGTGTCCCAGGTGTCCCATGTTGGCGTGAGAAGCGTTCTCCCTGGCTGGACAGGAACACGCCGAATCCGGGCATCCCTGGGCACACCGCAGTTGCACCTGGATTGAAGAGCAGCTCGTCTTCCCCAGGTCAGCGTGACCGACGCCAGAGGGAGGCAAGACCTGCTGCACCTGGAGCCCTTCACGGAGTACGAGTTCCAGGTGTCCTCCAGACTGCACCTCTCCCAGGGCGGCTGGAGCAGCTGGAGTGAGCCCCTGCGAGTGCGCACGCCGGAGGAAGGTACGCGGCCGGGGACATGCGGCGCGGGTATGGGGCTGGGCTCCGCTGTGCCGGTGCTGGGTCCAGAGTGTGAGCCTAGCCCCTTGTAAGTGATTTGTGAACCGGGAGGCTGAGGCAGGAGGATCACTGCAAGTGCAAGGCCAGCGTGGGCTATATCGGGGAGCCCCTACCCCCACCCCATAAAGCCTCATCCAGCGAGCGATGACTAGTGGCCTCTCTCTCCTTATAAAATCTCAGTGTTGGTGCTGACCCCCTGGCTTGCTGCGTATTAGTCTTACAGTCCGGGGCTAGTTCCAGCTGCCGTCCTACTGTGCCCAAGCCCCAGTGCTTGTGGTCTTGCTGCCGTCCTTCTGTTCCCAGCTGGTATCTGGACTAAACCCCTCCAGGCAGGAGAACTGGGCCTTCCTCTCCCTTTCTCTGCCCGCTGCGGCCCAGGTCCCCTCCCAAGTCCCCCGCGGTTTCCACTCCCACCCACACCACTCAGCAGCTTTTTCCTGCAAGCCTGGGCCCTGCAGGTGTGAAATTTCTTGAACTTGGCCTCTTTTAACCCTTCGGTGGGCCTGTGGTGACAGAAACCACTACAACTGTTTCCTGGGTGGGTGACCAACCTTGCTCTTTGTGGCGGCTGCAAGCAGAGGGGAGGGCAGCACCGGTGCGGCTCTGGTGGCCCTGGGTCCACCGGGAGATAGAGAGGGCTACTCCATGAATGGCCCCAGGCTGTAACTGGGCTACAAAGACACCACTGCCTGGCAACAAGGACATCTCCATGCCACCCCTGAGGCGGCATGGCTGGGAAGAAGTTCACTGCATCCTGGTCTTGTTTTCAGTTTCTAGTTTTGAGGCCAGGGTCTCAATACATCTCTGTGTTGCCCAAGCTGGACTTGAACTTGAGTTCCTCCTGCCTCGAGCCACATCAACGCACTCGGCAGGAGAACACTCTTTTTGTTTTTGTTGTTTTATTTAGTTTTTTTTTTTTTTTTTTTTTTTTTTTTTGAGTTGAGACAGGGTCTCCAAGGTGGCCCCGGCTGGCCTTGAACTCACCATGTAGCCCAGGCTGGTAATCCTCCTGCCTCAGCCTCCTCAGTGCTGGCATCACAGGTGCATGCCTCCAGGCCAGAGCAGGTCTGACAGCACCTCCATGCTAAAGTTTTGAGCCTGACACTGTCTTCGGTGTCGGTGTCGCGGCCTCCAGGGCGGAGGGGATGCAGTGTGTGGCTCAAGCCCCCAGGCATTGCAGCCCATAGTGACAAAGCTCTGGCTTCGTGTGGCTGCCCACCAGGCAGGGCCAGAGGGCTAGGGACCGCTCCCCCAAGTCCTGGGAATCTCAGGTGCCATCAGTCCCGGCCATAGATCACGGCTGCAGCTAGGACCTTGTATGCCTGGATGGACAACCTCACCTGCATCCAGCGCTGGATCAGGAAGGAGAAGCAGAGGAAGCGGAGAGCAGCCCCCAGGCCCCCTGGAAGCAGTAGGAGCCCAGGCTGCCTTCTGGCCCTCTGCCTGGCTGTGCCCACCACGTCCACCTCTCCTGATCCAAGGAGCCATTACCTTCTAGTTGCTTAAGTAAACAGCCCTGCTCCAAGCAGGGCTCGGTCTCGCGCCTGTCACCCCAGCTCTCTGGGAGGAGGTGAGGGCTGGGCAGGAGGACCACTAGTTTGAGTATCACTTGGGCGACTCAGCAAGGCTCTGCCCGAATTTTTAAAGACAACATCCTTTCGCAAGGGGCTGGGGAAGAAAGAGCTTAGTGAGGAGGTGCATTGTTGGGAGGGGAAAGAGAGAAGGAGGGAGGCGAGGTAGCACAGAGAGCCAGAGGCAGGTGACGCAGTCCCCCGGAGCCTTGGCCTGGGGGAAGCTGGGAATGGTCCCTGGGCCTGCCTGAAGTCAGGATAGGTGCCTGGGACCACACGGTGACATTTGCCCCAGGTTGCAGAGCTGGCAGGAAATGCTGCACTAGACCTGTGCTGGTGGCTCAGGCCTGTCATCCCAGTGCTCAGGAGGCTGAGGCAGGAGGATCTCTGCTTCAAGTTCAACACTAGCTTGGGCTACATGGCAGGCAAGACCCTGTCTCAAAAAAAAAAAAAAAAAATAGAATCATCACAGGCTTTCTTTGAGCTGTTCAACATCAGAGACACACGCACACATGAGACGTGAGTATATGTGCCATAGACAGGTAGCAGGTGACAGGTAGCGGGTGAGCTTCCTCCTGGCCACCGAGAGACCCTGCTCTCCAGGGTCACCTCACCTCTGACTTCTGGGCCAGAGGCACCCACATTCACTGATAAATAATAGAAAAGGGAGGGCCAGTGGGATGGCTCAGCCTTCTGAAGTGCCTGCTTAGGAAAGTTGCCAGGACTGCAGTTCGATCCTGGGCACTACATGCTGCGCCAGCCCCGCCCCCAGGGCACTCTGAGCTGGGGCATAATTAAAAAAAAGAAAGAAAGAAAGAAAGAAGAGACGCCCTGTGCAGAGATGGCATGGAGAGGGCTCCGTCCCCAGCCCAGGCTTCAGCGTCCCCCGGGGTCACGGTGACTGTGTCCTTCCCCTGCCCCAGAGCCCTTGGGGAAGCTGGACGTGTGGTTCTGGAACCAGCGCTCAGGCAGCAACCAGCAGGTCTCCCTGTTCTGGAAGGTGAGTGAGAGCTGCGTCGCTACCCCCACCGTCTGCGCCCCTCTTCCCTTGGGTCCTGTGTCCCCCACCACCCCACTGCATGATCTCCTCAGGCTCATGTCCCCTCCTGTCTGCCCCGCTACACAAGGGTCCAGGCAGTGACTGTGCGACCTGATTTGTTCGTGCTTTGGCCAAACCTCAGGTGCGGAAAATTGGGCTGTGTTTTCTGCAGTCGCAGAAAGACAGGTACAAGCCAGGTAAAGTGGCACACGCCTGCGGTTGGGCTATTCCGAGGCTGAGGCAGGAGGGTCTCCAGTGGGAGGCCCTCTTAGGTAACCCTGACTCAAACTAAGCCAGGAAAGGCTGAGAGAAAGCCCAGAGGCTGAGAAAGCCCCTTGCCTAGCATGTGGCTTCCTGCAGTGGCCCACAGAGGAGCCCTGGGGACGCCCCCGGGAAGCCCCAGGCAAACCTTTGAGGACGAGAAGAGGGGCCTGTTCCTCCCGTGGCAGGGCGCTAGCACAGAGGACTGTGGCTGTGTGCACACCTGCGCGCAGAGGTCCGAGACTGTCAGGATGTGGGCGGGTGACAGTGTAGGTTGTGAGCGGTGGCTGTGGGCGTGCCCCGCCCCCGGGGCTGCGCTTCCTGCGCCGACACCATCGCTCCGGCAGGTGCCCCCACCTGCTCTTCAGCGCCCTGGCTGCCGTGAGTGGAGAAAGCGTTCCGTGCTGAAGCTGAAAGTGCAACAATGCGCGCCACGCACCCAAAACGCGGGGCGGGGGGTCGGGGGGAGGCGGGGGGGGGGATGACAGGCACCGCAGCCCCAGCCGCCTTGGCCTTGAGAGCCTATTTTAGGGTCTTTGGCTTTGAGGGACTGAGTCTCCGTCTGCACTGACGCTGACCTGCAGCCCACGGCGATCCTCATGCCTCAGCCTCCCCAGTGCCCCAAGCCAGCTTAGAAAACATAGTGATTCCATCAGAAAACAAAAACCACTTCAAGGCCTTTCTTGCCTTTGTGCTGAGGATGCTAAAACTGTCGCCAGGCCCATGGCATCATCTCTGCCACGCTTGCTCTCCCCACCCAGAGGCGCTAAGAAGCCACAACAGACGTGGAATTATCCTGGGTTTGCAACCCGAGCTGGAGGCTGTGTACTCGCGCAGCGATTGGAAGAACCCAGCCCAGAGGTCCTGGGCTCTGCCCCTGGCAGGACTGAAAAATGAAAAGAATTCTTCTTTTGCTTCTTATTTGAGACAGGGTCTGCCTGTGTAGCCCAGGCTGGCCTCGAATGCGTGAGGATCCTCCTGCCTCTGCCTCCCGAGTACTGGGATGACCCGCGTGCGCCACCACGCCAGGCAGAAAATTTTTAAAATATTTAAAAAGAGCAAAATGAGTTGAGTTCCCCAATGTTCCAAACCCAACTCAGAAGAAAGCAAGGCGGAGTAGGTGTCTGCGAGTCTCTGCTGTCTACCTCTCTCCACTCAGGCCACTCTTTTGGAGGAGGGGCTCCGACATCACTCCTCCTTCCCCGCACCCGCGTGACTAGGAGGCGTGGCGCTGGCGCTGGCATCCTCAAGACCCAGGCCTCCCGGGTGTCCTGGCCTCTGTACGGCTCCCTTCCCCTGGAGGCCGCCAGAGGGCGCGCTCAGGCCGGCCGAGAGCTGAAGAATTCCCCTAAAACAGTGGTTCTCAGCCTTTCTAATGCCGTGACCCCGTAATACAGTTCCTCATGTTGAGGTGACCCCAAACGAAAAAATAATCTTGGTGGCTACTTCAAAACTATAATTTTGCTACACTTACGGTTCGGAATGTAAATACCTGTCATGCATTATGTATTCTCATTGCTACAAATCAAACATAATTTAAACATAGTGATTAATCACAAAAACAATATTTAATTGTATGTTGAGAAATATTCATTACTAATTCCAATAAATAACATTTCACCATGGCATAGCATGGGTTTAAAAAGCCATTGGACCAGCACTCGGGAGGCTGAGGCAGGAGGATCAGTGTGAGTTCGAGACCAGCCTGGG
This sequence comes from Myocastor coypus, assembly GCA_004027025.1. Classification (NCBI taxonomy): domain Eukaryota; kingdom Metazoa; phylum Chordata; class Mammalia; order Rodentia; family Myocastoridae; genus Myocastor; species Myocastor coypus. The sequence goes on from PVJA010024300.1 coordinate 12,106, forward strand.
CTACAAAAGTGAGCTCAAGGCCAGCCTGAACTGCATAGTGAGACCCTGTCTCAAAAAGACAAAAAAAAATAAAAAAAAAATAAAAAAAATAAAAAATAAAAAGCCATTGGAAATATATATTTTCCGATGGCTTTAGGTAACCCCTGTGTTTTGGTCGTTGGACCCACTCCAGGGTCGAGACCCACAGGTTGAGAACCGCTGCCCTAAAAGCTTCCAAAGGTGTAGTAGGTGCAAGGTAGTGATCGCTGTGGGCCAGAGGCTGAGGCAGGAAGATCACCATGAGTTCTAGGCCAACTTGAACTACATAGTGAGACCCTGTCCCAAACAAAAACAAAAACAGAGCTTCTCTATTCACGTGATCCCACCTGGAGCTGACCAGGGGCTCAGATCCAGGCGTGGGCCTTGTAGGCCCAAAATGTCCCCAGGACTATTCAGCATCCACCAGGCTCAAGAGAAAATAGGAAATAGTACTGCACATACCTAATTCCCAACCAGACTGCAGTGGCCAGGCAGGATGAGCACAGTGGACCGCTTTCTGGTGCTCCTCACCACCAGGGGCCAACTTAGTCCCTGGATCTTGAATATAAATATAAGAATGTTTGTTTAGTGAGCCAGATGTTCAAACCAAATCAGACTTTGCGGTAAACACGAATGGAAGAAAGACGTGACCTGAAGAGCGTTTATTTTATTTATGCATTTTAGGTTTGGTTTGGTTTTGAGACAGGTTTTTGCTGTGTAGTCGAGGTTGGCCTTGAGCTCACTGTGGAGCCCAGGCTGGCCTCCAACTTCCAGGGATCCTCCTGCCTCAGCCTCCCGAGGGCTGGGATGACAGGAGCACACCACCTTCCCCAGCAAGGTGACAACAGAAGTGTTCCTTTCTCCTTCCCAGCATTGCTTCCCAGGGATCGTCCTGGAACTTTCGCTGCTCCAAATCCTGAGAGCCGCACGCCTTGGGGCTGCTGTCCAGGCTCCCCGCGAAGGCGGCCAATTCTATCTGCCAAGCGCAGAAGCTGCTAGCAGAGCTCCGAAGGTCGTGTGCGCTGCTCTGAGTGGCACTGTGTGGTTCACAGACTGAGCAGCCAAGACCTAGGGTGCTGAGGAACAAGTCCTGGCTCCCTGCAGTGGGCAGTGCTGGCATCGTCATCCAGATGGGAGTTCAGATCCCACACAGTGACCACCAGCACGTGGCATTTTGCAGTAAGAGGCAGGAATGAGTGTGTTTTGAAAGGCTGTCTTTTACTAGGGTGTGGGGTGCACACTTGTGATCCTAGTGCTGAGGAGATTGAGGCAGGAGCATTACAAGTTCTAGGCCAGCCTGGGCTACACAGCAACACCCTGTCTCAAAAAGATTCTCTTTTAAAAACACGAACTGGTTTATTTCCCAATGGTGAGTGGGAAGTGCCAAGACGCACAGCAGAGGTGTGGTGGCAGAAACAAAATGAATCTTGAGGCCACCACCGCTGCCTCGTGGGAGGGCCAGGCACGAGCCCTCCCAAGCCCTGTGTCCTTGCAGAGCCTGGATGCGGCAGAGGCACGGGGAAAGATCCTGCACTACCGAGTGGCTCTGCAGGAGGTGACAGGTGCGGCCAAGCTACACAACTTCACCCGAGGCACCTCCTGGACCTGGGTCATCCCCAGCACCGGGACTTGGGCTGTAGCCGTGTCCGCGGTCAACTCCAAAGGAAGCTCCCAGCCCACACGCATGGCCATCGAGGACCTGTGCGGCACAGGTGGGTCACCCGCCCGGGTGCCCTTGTCTCCCTTCTCCTGTTCCCTGCTCAGGCCTAGGGGAGGATGGGATGGATGTGTCGTCAGCAGCTGGCTCTTCCAGGCCACCTGTGAGCCGCCCCGGACAGGAAAAGTGGCACCTGTGCCCCTCAATCCCACCTCTGAAACAGGAATTGTGTCACCTGTTGTCCTGGGGTGTGGGATGCTACGTGCCTGACAGGGCCTTAAGAAATGTCAGGGGAATATCTGATGCATTAAGTTGCACACTTAGCGGGGCCTGGTGGTAAAAACCTATTGTCTCATCACTCAGGAGGCTGAGGCAGGAGGATTGCCCTAAATTCAAGCCCAGCCTGTGCTACACTCGCTGACCCTGTTTCAAAAAAAAAAAAGGAAAAAGAAAATAAGCGAAAATGATGAGGGCTGGCAGAATGAGAACTCACTACCCTTGTGGAAGTGCCAGCTGGTTGGCGTGTGTGTTCATGTGCGGAGGTGTGTGTGTGCACACCTTTGCACGCAAAAATGTATCTCAAGGGGACTGGGGAGATAGCTCCATGGCACAAGTGCCTGCCTAGCAAGTACAAGGCCATGAGCTTGAATCCCGATCCCACCAAAAAAACCAAAAATGTATCTCTGCATGCCTGAGTCCTGAGCCCAGGGTGCATGCCTACTGGGCATGTGCTCTACACTCAGGCGTAAATCATTGTTAGCCACCGGGCCCGGAGTAGCACGAGAAAGCTCACATGACCTTGTTCTGAGCATGTATAGAGCGCTGTTGGCACACAGGCCCTGGGGCCTCAAGGTGGGCCCTAGCACGCTCTACAGGGAGGAGGCAATGGAGAAGCGACGTCGTGCCGCTCTCCTCAGCTCGGGGGCTCCATCAGGCTGACCTCATCCCCCGTCTATGCCCTGCAAGGGTCGCTGGCGCCCCGTGAGCTCTCCGTGCGCACACAGGCTGGGGACGACATCGTGGTGAGCTGGCAGCCTCCTGAGCATGGCCCCACAGTGCATCAGTACGTGGTGGAGTGGACGGCGCTGGCCACGCGCGATCTGCAAGCCACCCCGGCTTGGCTGCGGCTTCCCCCCTCCAACAGGTCCGCGGTCATCTCAGGTATGTTGTCACCTTGCTTCCAGGGGGTCCCGAGGTCACTTCTCCTTGGGGCACTCAGCCAGTGACCCAGAGCCTGGTGTCAGTAAACACAGGAGACCCAGCCACCGACGGACAGTGTGGACTGTGATGTCCCAGAGCCTATCCTAGCAGCACCACACGCAGAGGGTGTGGCTCTGTAGCAGAGCTCACACCTAGGGACCCTGAGTTCCTGTCCTGCTACTGCAAAAGAAAAAGCGGAAAAGGCCAGGTATGGCCCAGCACACCTGTAGTCCCAGCGCTCCAGAGCCAGAGGCAGGAGGATCACTGAGCGTTTAAGGCCAGCCTGGACTATACAGGAAGAATGTCTCAAAAAAAACCTAATCCAAGCCAGGCATGGTGGCACACACCTGTAATCCCAGCACTTGCAAGGCTGAGGCAGGAGGATCAATGCGAGTTCGAGACCAGCCTGGGCTACAAAAGTGAGTTTAAGGCCAGCCTGAACTGCATAGCGAAACCCTGACTCGAAAAGACAAAAAAAAAAAAAAAAACCTAATCCGGGGGCGGGCAGTATAGCTCAGCAGACTAAGCGCTTGCTTAGGGAAGCACAGGGTCCAGGGTTCGGTTCCTGGCCCTGCCTGCTGCACCAGCCCTAACTATAATCCCAGCACTTGGGAGGCAGGAAACAGGAGGATCACTATGAGTCCGAGCTGCGTGGTGAGACCCTGTGGGGCAGGGGAGCCCAAACCAAAGCAAGCAGAAAAGGTATCAGAATAGGATTACGCTACCTCAGCCACAGGGCGCTCCTTCTGCCTCAGCCTCCTGAGAGCTGGAATTAGAGGGGCACATCACCACACCTGGATAATTACTTACTTAACTCTTGTGTCTCAGCTTCTCCATCTGAAAAATGATAGTGTCACTTATTCATGGTGTCATTGTGAGGATTTAGTAACATGCGGAAACGCCTTAGACGGTGCCGCTGCAATAAGCACCTGATGGTTTAGCGGTCATGTCGTTATTTTGCCACTAGTGGGAGCTAAGGGTTTGATGGGGTTTTCAGCTCAGCGTCCTAACAGCGCCCCCACATGGCGGGATCAGCAGCCCACAGGGTGTCTCAAGGGTAAAACCCCCCAGCGCACAGAAGCACAGGCCTGGTCGCGAGCAGAAGCCCCAGACTCTCGCACGTCCCGACCTAACCGTGCCAGCAAAGCACAGGCTGCCTGCATGGCCCAGGCTTCCAGAGTGGGGGGCTCGCAGAACTGCAGGGGCGTCCAGAACTCCCCAGAAATGGCCTCGCCATTAGCAGAGAATTCCACAGTGGGAGCTGGAGAGGCCTGGTGCCTGTCATTTCTTTCAGTCCAAATTTGTAAAGTAACAGGGTGCCTTTGCATCCTGAGGAGGCTGAAGCAGGAGGATCCCTTGACCCAGGAGTTCAGGGGCAGCCTGGACAGCACAGTGAGGCCTCGGCTCAAAAACACAAGAAGGCAAGCAACGCCCTTCCAAATGTGTCTTCTGTGGCCATGGAAGGCAGGTGCCAGCTTTGAGAAGCAACCTCTAACACGCAGTCAGTCCCCAGGTGTTTTGCAGTGGGTGCGGTTTCCCTTGGGGCTGTCGCCCTCCATCCTGGCAGACGGGCAGTGGACTGAAACAGCATGCCCTAACTGAAACTGGTAGAACTCTGTTTGCAGACATGGACTAGACGACAAGGAAGGAAGGATTTTTCCACACTTAGTAAGATAAAATAAGGGTCCAGCAAGATGGTTCAGCGGTCGAAAGCGCCTGCTTAGTAAGATAAAATATCAGCTAGAATTACGCATCGGAGTAAAATCGATATGCAGATGAGCAGAATGAACAGCCGAGTTCCGCTTAGGAACACTGGCGCAGCTATCAACGCAGGCAGCTCCTTCCTCCTGGAAATAAAACTTTGAAAAGTAATCCCGGTCTGCTTAGCAGAGCTCAGCCCTCCCCTCACAGCCAACAGCCCAGGAGGGCAGGACCCTTCTCCTCCAGGCCCCTCCCCTCCCTGTTTCCAGGCCACCATTAGCGGCAGCTTTCTCACCATGGTGCCCTGTGCTCTTGGGCCTTGGTGCTTGCTGATTGGACTAAACCCAGAGCCCCAGCAGAGCCCCCCTTTAAGCTGGGAGTGGGCGTTGTATCCGTGGTGGGAGAATGACACATTTCCTACATGTAGGCTGGGCCCCCACATGCATCAGGAGAGCCCCACTCTGGTGAACCCATACCCAGGGTGTCCTCGGGACTCCGAGACCTCTGCTAGCTTGGAGCTGGCCTCGAAGCAGGCACAGGCACAGAGGGCTGTCACCAGGCCTTCCAGACTGAACCTGGCCTGTCCGAGGCTGTGTGGGCCTCTCCAGTACAGACCTGGATGCCTCCAGAGTACCTCATATACCCCTGGGCTGCACGGTAGCTCCACACGCCTCCTGGGCGAGGGGACTCTGCTCCAACTCATGCCCAGCCTGCGTTTCCATCTTGTCTTTCTCCGCTGCTAGACTGGCTGTGGGACAGAGCTCTATGTCCTGAAATGTTCTGGGCAGGACATGTAGGTTGTGGTTGAGCTCTTTTTTTTTTTTTTTTTTTTTTTTGTCTTTTTGAGACAGGGTCTCGCTATGCAGTTTAGGCTGACCTTGAGCTCACTTTTGTAGCCCAGACTGGTCTCACACTCGCACCAATCCTCCTGCCTCAGCCTCCCAGAGTGCTGGGATTACAGGCGTGAGCCACCACGCCCGGCATGGTTGAGCTCTTACCTAGCTTGCCTGAGGCCATGGGTTTGATCCCCTACACGGGAGAGAATCCCCCAAAGGAGATTTCGAACCCTGATCAACCAGACTGTTGGCGTCAAGCCTGTGGCATGGCGTGACACTGCAGCATGCCTGCTTCAGGACCCAGATACAGGAGGGTGCAGTACCCTTCTTCCTGGAAAATCCTCGAGACCAAAAGCTGTGTCACATTCAGCATTGTGGAAGGACGTTTTCCTCGCTGCCTTTAAAATTGGGTTCAGGAAAACAGAGAGATTTGACAGGGAAGGGGGCTACTCCTGGCAGAGACCCATTCAGTGTGCCCAGCTGCCAGGGAGGTGCCTTCCCACCCAGGCTCTGGGCTGTGGCATTGACTAGGGCAGGTGATGGGCTGAGGCCTGGCACTGCACTTCAGGCCCTGGCTGGTCATGCCCCAGTCTTTTCCCTGCTCCATGTGGCATCATGGTGCCCCATGAGTGCCCAGTAGGCATCAGAGAGCCAGATGGGTCAGCCTGCCTTTCTTGTAAACAAGTTGTTAATCCACAGAAGTTGAAGTTCCTTTCCTTAAAGGGAGGCAGCTATGCTGGTTCTGTTTCCCACCACAGGCTGTCTGTGTGCGTGTGTTGTGTGGATACGTGCAAAACCTGTTGGAACTTGAATAGCTTTGCTTTCTTTGGGGGGTTGTGTGTGTGTGTGTCAGTGGGGATCTAACCCTGGGCCTTTGCACTGAGAGACATGGTCTCACTAGGACACTGAGTCACCCAGGCTGAGCTTGAACCTAGAGCCCTCCTGCCTCAGCCTCCCAGAGCATTCGTGTCCTTCGGATGTGATAGCCCTGTGTGAGAGTGGGTGGAGACTCGGGCCATCGGTCAGTTTGTCTCATGCCGAGAAGCTGGGAGCTTGGACTTCCACGAGCTGGCAGCATGGTGACAGGATTCTGAGAACTGGTCACAGGCCACCCCTTTATTCTGAGCCAGTGCTGGGGAGCTGGTGTCCCAGGGCCCGCTCTGGAAGGTTCATCATCACTGGGCCAGCCTGTTCTTGGCCCAGCTTCAAAGGTCGCACACACCTGTGAGCCCAGCACTCCTGGAGGCCGAGGCAGAAGAACAGCAAGTTCCGGCCCAGCTAGGCTCCTTCCTGAGTAAGAAAGGAGGAAGGGGCTGGGGCGTCGCTCCTTGAACGCCTAGTCCGGTGCCCAGGAGCACAAGGAATAAAACTCAGAAGGCCCAGCAGCACTAGAACACTGCAGGGGAGGCGGCTTCCTGCCCGACTCCAGGCGGCACGCCTTGACGGAGCCGCTTTCCCCACAGAGCGCATAGAGCCCTACGTGTGCTATGAAGTCCGAGTGTTCGCCCTGGCCGGGGATCGTGGTGGGTGCAGCTCCGTCCTGGGTGACTCCAAGCACAAAGGTGAGGAGGGCCGGGGCCAGCGTCACTTTGTACTGGTGCCCTGGGTGAACCCGGGCTTGGAGGGTGACAGAGCTGCCTGTGTCCTGTTCTCAGTACCACCGAGCGGTCCCCGCATCGAGGCCATCGCGGAGGACAAGGGGCATGTCCTGGTATCCTGGAGCTCCAGCCCAGCCCTTGAGCAGGTGGGCTGCATCCTGCACCTCCGGATCTATTGGCGGGAACGGGACTCCAGAACCCCCCCAAGGCTCCAGGGTAGGTGAGCTGTGGCCACCACGGGACCTCGCCCCACCTCTGCAGTGGCCATTATTCTTTTTTCCTTAAGATGGAGGAAGTACAGGTCAGCAGGAGTGACCCTCTACTCCCATGGTGACCCTGTCACGCTGAAGCCCCAGCAGGTCAAGTCTTGCCGGTGGCCATCCGACAGTGACATGTGTCACCCACCCGTGGGGCCCTCCAAGCTGACCTAAGATGCCCCTTTCTGTTGGTAGACTTGAGCCTCAGAGGAGAGCTCTTTGTCCCCTCTCAAGGAGCGCCAGCTCTGAGGACCTTACGATGCTCAGGCATGGAGCCCGCCTGGCTATAGTGGGAGCCCAGCCTGGGCGTCCGTTCTTGGCAGCCCTCGTCACCACCCGCCGCGCACCCCCTGCTGGAGCTCGGGTCCACCTGACTACCCCATGGTCTGCACCACCGACTCCGAGTGCCCGAGGTGGAAGCTAGGCAGCTCCTCCGTTGCTGTCATCTCCCATGCCCCGGCTGCACAGCCATGGGCACCACAGATGCCCTGTGAAGCATAGTTGTGGCAGCTGGGCATGGCGCCATGTGCCTGTCCTCTCAGGAGGCCAAGGCAGGAGGGTCACCTAGGGCTTCCGGCCAGCCTGGGCTACATGGAGAGACCCTGTCTCAAAAATAAAAAAATTTAAGGAACTTATTGACAAACAAGTGGGGTACCACTGCCTGGCCCCCACCTGGCCGCCGAGCTCCTTGCCACGGCAGGGAGGCTGCCTGCCCGGCCCCCTCAGCCTCTGCCGCCCCTCCAGATGACGCACACCTGTCTCATGCATGCTGCCCTGTCCCTGAGCCACACAGTGACCACCCCCTCCCGTAGGCCAGGGGCAAAACAACCCAGAACTGGTCTTTCCCGCCTAACCTCGTGCTTCTCCCTGACACACCTCACCCGTCCTGACAGCCGTGCTGCCCACCACGAGTGCGCGAGTATGCGTGAGTGTGCCTCACACCCAGCCACACGTGGGCACTGAAGCTCGATAAGATGAGCATCCTCACCACTGCTCGAGGACCAGGGCGAGGGCTCCGATGGCCTTGTCAGCTCAGGCGCAAAGCCCGAGTGCACGGAGGCTCAGCAGGCCAGAGGCCCTTTGTCACCGGGACAGGGACACAGGAGTGGCCGTGACAGGCACAGCTGAATGGCCCCGGAGGAGTGGGGGGTGCCCTGGGCTCCCTGCTGGCTGCAGACACAGGAACCATCGGTGACAGCGCATCCTGCACGGAGGGTGAACTCTGGTTTCTGAGATTAGGCGTAAGGTCAGCAGGGCCACACAGTGAGTTCAAAGCCAGCTGGAAGCACGGAGCAACGCCTGCCTCACAAAATGAACACGCTGGGTGTGGTGGCGCATGCCTGCCTTCCACTCCGCACCTGGAGGCTGAGGCAGGAGGGTCGCTGTGAGTTAAGGCCAGCCTGGGGTACAGGGTGACACTGTCCCAAGAAAACAAGAACAAAACAAGGAAATGCATGGCTGGCCAATCGATTACCTGGCGAGTTAGGGCTGCTTCTGAACAGCAGGGGGCTCTCCACTGGCCATGAAGTAAATGATGGCCAAGTTAAATGGGTGAAGGCCAACACCGAACTTCTGCCTTGGAAGCCACTTTTCTCTCTCTTCCAGAGGTGACGCCCCGACGCGCCCAGAATTCCTCCGCACTCTTGGGCCTGCAGCGCCGCGTGACCTATGTGCTGTGGATGACTGCGCTGACAGCTGCCGGCGAGGGCCCCCCAGGAAACAAGAGGGAATTTCACCTTCAGGGTAGGTGGAGTGCTAGCCTGTGGTGGGTGCCTGTGCTCTGCCTCTGCAGGTCCCTCTGCCCAGGGTCCCCAGGCGTCCCTGCACTGGAGGCAGAGTCAGTGTCCTCCTCGGGGCACCATCTCAGTGTTGCACACCTGGAATCCCAGAGATCCCAGCACTTGAGAGGCTGAGGCAGGAGGAATGCTGTGAGTTCAAGGCCAGCCTGGGCTACATAGCAAGACCCTGGGGGGCTTCTGAGTTAGCTCAGTGGCTTACACACCTATGTGGGCAATCCCAGTGAGGCACAGGTTTGATCCCCAGACTTGCCCTTAGGGCAACCTGAGCCAGAAAAAAAAAATCCTTGATAGCAATACCCTATCTCTGGGTTGGCAGGATGGGTCAGCAGTCTAAAGCGCCTGCTTAGGAAAGCTTAGGCAACCTTAGGGACTGCAGTGTGATCCCTGGCACCACATGCTGTGCCAGCCCCACCCCCAGGGCAGGCTGAGCTGGCCATGATACAAACAAACAAAAAGCCAGGTGTACCCCATCTTCCTGGTCACATGAGGGCACTGCTGTGCTCCCTGCTGGGGTCAGTGGCAGTCTCTGATCCAACCCGGTGCCCAGCAGTAGGGCTTGCTCACTGAGTACCTGTTCCCAGAGGAGCTAGGAAGCTGTGCCTGCAGTGCCAAGAGCAAGGCCTGGGCATCAGGTCGCCAGGGCACAGGAGCCCTTCCTTCTGCAGTGCTCCGGGCAGTGCTGGCCTGGGCAGGCTGCCCAGGACTTGCCAGAAACCAGGCGGCTACATGAGCACTTCCTGTCTCACAGTCTATTCCATGCATTTTTTAAGTTTTTGAGACAGGATCTTGCTTTGTAGCTCGGGCTGTCCATGAATTCATGGCAGTCATCCTGCTTCAGCCTCCCAAGTGTGGGGGTTACGGCATGGCGTGCGCCCCCATGCCGGGCACCAGCTCTGAGCTTCACACCAACACCTTGGTGCAAGGCCCTATCCAGCCCCGCAAGGCGGCCGCTGTGCTGCCCTCTGCTTCCCACGTACATGGTCGCCCTCCCACGCATCCCTGGCTCCGTGGTCTCCTGCTTGCACAGGTGCGTGCCTGACCGTGGCCCGCAGGGCTCCTTATGACACAGGCATACACATGCTCCTCATCCTTGTATCTCAGCACCTGACTGCTGTTCGCACTTGGAAACAGTAGCTGAATGAAGACAGAAGCCGACACCCAGGCAGGATTACGTAGCTAGAAGGAAGAGGCCTGGTCCCTGGGGCAGTCACAGCAGTCACCAACCACCTGTTAGACCTGGAAGGCTCCTGACCCCCATGCTCCCACGGGGCCTGTGGGAGGGGTGACTCTCTGGGCCCTGCTCTGGCTCACGCAGCAGAGCTGCTTTTGCAGGGAGAGTCAACTGGAGCACTGTCCTGGTTCCCAGCGCCTGCGTGGCTGTCATCACCGTGGGCGTCTTCTCCACCCGCTACTTTCGGCAAAAGTGAGTCGCCTTTTGGTTTGTCTGTTTGTCACAGGGACTCCTTGTCTCCTCAAGGCTGACCTCAAAGTCTAGGAGACCCTCCTGCCTCAGCCTCCCAATACTGGGGTTACAAACTGCCTTTTAAGGACTGGGGAGGTAGCTCAGGGGCACAAGTGCTTGCCTGGCAAGTGCAAAGTCCTGAGTTCGATCCCCAGTTCCATAAGAAAAAAAAATGGCCTTTTAAATACTCACATACACTGCTATCACCACCTTAGGTCAAGGAGGCAGGCACTCGGGCCCTGCTGGTGGATGAGGACATTGTTTGGGCTTTCTGGGTGACAGCGCTGTCAAAGTTCTAAATGTGTATATTTGTCTTAAAAATCCCTAACTAGAAATTTTTCTAAATGGGTCATAAACATATGCATATATAAAGTGGAAAGTTATTTACTGAAACGATGTTTTTTTTTTTTTTAACTTTTTTTTTTGGTACTGAGAATTGAACTCAGGACCTTGAGCTTGCCAGGCAGGGACTTATGCCATGGAGCTATCTCCCCAGCCCTGAAATGATGTTTATTAGGACAATAATTGTAGCTGGATGCAATGTGCTCGCCTCTGGTCCTCAGGAGGCTAAGCCAGAAGGTTTGCTACAAGCTTGAGACCAGCCTCAGCTACATAGTGAGACCCTGTCTGAAAAGAACCAAAAAAGCAAAGAAAAACATGTAAAACAACCTGGGTGCCCAGTGATTCAGGATTGGTAACTCCACCTGCATGTATTTTGTAATATATTGCTCATGCATTGAGGATGATACCAAAGAGAATTCCATGCTGTCAGCATTTACTTATTACATTTTTAAAACCAGGTTGCAAGAAGATACATTTCCCTTTCTTAAAGATGCAGCTGAGGGCCCGTCAGAGAGCTCAACAGCTAAGCGCCTGCTTAGGCAGAGTGCAGCAGCCGCGGTTCAATCCCTGCATGCCGTGCTGGCCCGGCCTCTGGGGCACACTGAGACTGGGCGTGGTGGCACCTGTGTCTGTAATCCCAGAACTTGGGAGGCTGGAGACAGGAGAATCAATAGGAGTCCAGTGTACGCAGCGAGACCCTGTAGCCTCTGTAGACCCTATACCAAATACATACGTATGTATGTGAGAGGAGGGAGAGGCGGAGGGAAGACAAGCTGCCCCTCGCTTCTCGGCCTTTCAACTAGGCCCGGGCGTGGAACGTAGGCTCCCACACGCAAGGTGTATTGCTTGGTTATATTTACTATAAATTCCAAAATGCCACAAGTCACTGTGCCCAGTTCCTGAGCCTGGGTAGGCCTCAGTGGGTCACAGCCCATGTCCGGCCACAGTCACCGGACCTGGGTTCTGTCTCCTGCTCTGCTTTCCGCTTGGCTTCACCTCAAATCTCTCAAGTCCAAAGGCTTCAGGTGCTACAGCTGTGGCGCCTGTACTCCCCGGCTGCCAGGGGCAGCCAGGACGAGGGTCCATGCTTCCCTTTATTACTGACTTAGGTATTTTGAGACAGGATTTTGCTGAACAGTTCCAGGCTGGCACTGAATTCAAACTTAGAGTAGCTCTCCTGCCTCAGCTTCCTGCGGGCTTGTACGACAGGGGTGCACAGTGTGTTATTTTATAAGGAAAAGGCTTAGGTGGGAAAAAGCTTCAATACAAGCTTTCCTCAGAGGATCCATGAAGTAAGGAAAGACGTAAAAGCTCAAAGCTGCTCCCCAACCCGTCTGTCGGGTGACTTCTCACCTGTGGGAGCTCCCCCCTGGGATGGGGACTTTGGAGCAGGGCTCTGTAGCGTCGGTCTGTGGGCCACACGTGCCCTTTTCATGAAAATAGTGACTCACTGAGGAGGAAGTCCCTGTTCAGAGCATAAAGGAGCAGGGCGTGGCACTGCACACCTGTGGTCTCAGCACTTGGGAGGCTGAAGCAGGAGGAGTCCTGTGTGTTCAAGCCCAGCCTAGCAAAACAGTTGAATTCAAGGCCAGCCTAGGCTACAGAGTGAGGCCATCTCAAAATAATTAATGAAAAGGTTCCTCGCCACCCTGTTTTTCTATCCTTTTCTGTCGCTGTGGGTCTGGGTCTGGCCCTGCCCCGCCCCCCATAGGCGGGGCTACACTGGCCACCTGGCTAGAGCTTCCTCAGTATGCGTGTACTAAAGGTGTGGCCAGGGGTGACGCTGGCCCCTGAGGTCTCTGAGCTCCACGCCAGCTGCTGCTGTCCTGGCCTGGGCAGCAGGTGGCTCCCAGGGCACAGTCCCCAAAGCACAAGCCAGCCTGACCTGACTCCTTTTGTCCCCACAGGGTGCTTGTTCTGCTGTCAGCCCTCCGGCCGCAGTGGTGGGGCCCAGAGGTCCCGGACCCTGCAAATAGCACCTGGGCCAGGAGCTTCCTGCTGGAGAAGGTGAGGCTGCCAGTGGTACCAAGCAATGCTCGGGGTGTCCTGCCAGACCCTGCAGCGCCTAAGACCTGGGGCTGCAGACAGAAGACAGGCACCTGGGGGCACATGCCTGGAATTCTAGCACGCAGGAGGCTGAGGCAGGAGGATCAGTGTCGACAGTTCCCTGCTGGCTGGAGCCACTTGTATTTCTGGAGCCTTGGCTCCATTGGCAGGGAGTCAGGGGCAGCCAACCCTCCTGCACCTTGGTCAGAAAACTGGTCCACTGGATGGAGCACAGGCACAGAAGGCAGCCTGGGCTGTGGTTGGGCTAAGCTGGACCAGCAGGCACTCCCTGGGAAGTCTGCTGAGGCCTCAAGGGCCCCAGCTCTCGCCTCTTCCCCTCCTGAACTAGTTCTGTTTGCTTTGTGGCACTGAGCACGGACCCAGGGCTGCACCACCTTTTTTCTATTCTGAGACAAGAGCTTGCAAGATTGTCTGGTCTGGGCTTGAACTTGGGATCCTCCTGCCTCACCCTCCCAGAGCGCTGGGATGACAGGCGTGCATTACAACACTGGGCTTCTCTGACCGATGCCCACTTCCTCCTAGGTGAGGGCTGGGGCAGGGAGCCCGGGAGGCAGGGCCAGGGCCTGCTGCCCTGTGGCCTCCAGCACGGCCTCTTTCCCTCTGCAGGAGAGGACACCACTGCCAGTGGACAGGATGAAAGTGGCTCTTTACCCACCAGAGGAGCCCGAGCTCCTGGTCATCAGCGAGGTCTTGCATAGCTGGCCCAAGCAGGTCGTGCACATGGAGGCACTGAGGGGCAGAGGCAGCAGCCCGCCCCCAACAGGCGCCCTGTACAAGGTGCTGGGGGCCCAGGGTGTAGGCCTGGCTCAGAGGGCGCCACTGCCAGGCTCTGATGGCTACCTGCCCTCCAGCCCGGGGGATGAGGCCACCCGCGGGGCCCTGCTGCCCCTCCCGGAGCCATCAGAGGAGCCAGGGCCACAGCGCATTGCCCTCTCTGTGTTCACTGCCAGCTGCCTGCACCCCCTAGGCAAGGCTTGTGGCCCCAGGCTGACTCTGGACCAGCTGAGGATGGGCTGTGACTCACCAGTGCTTTGAACCCGCACGGGCAGCCAGGGCAGACACCAGCTCAGCCTGCAGACCTTGCCAGAGCCCTGGAAGCAGCCTTTGCTACATGAAGAGGAAGGGATAAGGAGATGGGCTGGCCCCCCGTCACGCACATTGGACCTGCCTCGGCCTCCCGAGCGCCAGGGTTGCAGGTGGGCGACGCTGCTGTGGGCCACTGTTGATCATGTGTATGGGGCTGGGACTGAGTTGGCCTGGGCCTGAGGCGAGAGCTCCACACATCCGTTGGTCACCAGCCGCAGCTTCACCAGGGGGAAGCAGCCCCGCCCTCCTCACCCACCAAGACTGTCACAAGGTCCTGTGGAAGTCCCCTCCGTTGGGCCAGAAGGAAGGTGGCTGGAACTGTCACACGGAACCTTTCCTGTGTGAGCTCAGAGTGGCCGCTGTGCGGGCAGAGCTGCCAGTGCATGCACGTGAACCCCCCTCACACGCCGCACACGCACACGTGCCGGCCCATCCATCCCGCCTTTTCTACCTGCAAGGCCTGAGGCTGTGCTCTGCAGTGTTTGGCCTCCCTACCCCTCTGGCTGGCCTCAAAGTCAAAGTGATCTTCCTCCCTCGGCCTTCCCACTGCTGGGATTATAGGTGTACACTGCCCAGATGTTTACCAGCTGTGCAGCACCAGAAGCCCTTTTCTGTGGTGGCTTCCAGGGCTAGCATGTGCCTCATGTGAGCTGCCGGATGTTGTGACCTGTGGCGACCAGTGCCAGTCTCGGAGGTGGTGGGGGACAGACCCCGGCAGTGTGAGGTAAACCTGCTGTACACGTGGGTCCCACCTGGTTAACAGTGAACATGTCCTCTGAGAAGCGCCTGTGTAACCCAGGTCTCCCGTGCACTGGCCCAAAGCTCCTCTCAGACTTCTGTGGGATGTGCTCGTGCCCTGCAGCCCGGGCTGGCTGCACACATGGCGAGCCTCCTGCCCCTGCCTCCCTAGTGCTGAGGTTATGGGTAGCAGCTTCTAGTAAGACTTAAGCAGGTAAAGCCTTCACGAAGACCTAAGACATGCACTAACAGATGGGACCACAGGATGAAGCTGCAGCCTGCGCATGCAGACAAGCTCCTAACCGCCGAGTACTTGGTGTCAAGGAGAAGCCGTCTGCCCACTCGCTCCTCACACGCAGGTGGCGATGAGGGAACCCACCTCCTGCAGTCAATGTGCAGCGTCCTCGGCAGTTGGATGTGGACAACCAGCTCAGCTTGAGTAAAACCGCTTCCCATCTAGGCTCCAAGTTCGAACACAGATCAAGAGCAACTTGGGTCAGCTTACCCAGGGAAGGGGAAAGGGCAGAGCTGGCAGATAGGCACCCTAAGGATCCCCTCCCTGGGGCCTGGCTACTTGGGCTGGGCACAAAGCCAACTGCAGGCTGGGCGTGGGTGGGAGGCCAGGGACAGTTTGCACACAGGCGACCTCATTGCAGCTTCTGGGAGTGCTTTGAATTGCCGTTGCCACACTGCCTCGCTACTACTGCCACAGCCCCTAAAGCATTCTGTTCTCTGGTGTGAAACCCTTAAGTGTAGATGAGAACCGAATGTGGACACCGAATTGGGAAGAAAGCGCTCAAATGAGGGGAGAGGACGAGAGGGGCATGTTACAGATTTCACAAGTACGACTTCCCTTATGATTCGTAACTGAAGTATACCACTATTTTATTTTTATTAAAATTTAAAGCCTTTTGTGTATTTGGTACTGGGTCTCACTATGCAGCTCGGACTCCATAGTGATCCTCCTGCCTCAGACTCCTTAGTGCTGAGATCATGGTCATGTGCCATCACACCCAAGGTTAGCACAGAGCACCTCGGGTTCCAGGTCCAGCGCAGCATGTGGTACCGGGGATCAAACCCAGGTCCTTGTGCTTCCTGGGCAGGTGCAGGTGCTTAGACCACTGAGCTATCTTCCCAACCCTGTACCAGTCATTACGGGTCTCTGGGCACTGTGTAATCTAGCAGTCTGGGCTGACGTACTCGGTAGATCCAGTAACAACCTTGCCTTACCTTCACCTGCACCACGGCTTGGCAATTGCTTTCCTTTTTAAACCTTAGCAGCAGGTTTCCCCTACTCACTGGCCTCAGAGACGCTTTCATTAACTCCCCACAATGCTCTTGGTGCCGCCATCTCTTGCACTTAGAAAACTGATCAGCAGGAATGAGCACTCTTTCCCCTTAGAAATGCTTCTACTTTGAACAAAGACCAAGTGAGGAAATGGGACTGGCGGTCCTGGAGGGTGCTGGAGACCTCCCTGACCTCGGCAGGGGCAGCGCTCAGAACAGCCCTGGGCCAGAAGGGGTTCCTGGGGTAAGCCTAAGCCCTGGCTCACATTAGCCCTTGGTAATGCCCTTGGAATTCGGCTGCCTGAGCTTCAGGGCCCAGTTACAGCTGCTGAGGCAAGAGGTCGCTCCCAAACGAGTTTTGATAACCTAGTTTACAAAATACAAACTTCACAGAAAATCTCAAACATCACATTTCTTAAAAAATGAAGTGAGCATCACCTTAAAGGTTAAGAACCAGAACACACAAGACAAGGGGCTCCTACTTGATTGCTTTTATGACTTTTAAGAAGTGAACATGAAAATAAATCTTTATTTTCAGTTATTACCCAAGGAGAAAGGTTCACAGTTTTAGCTCTTGATACAAAGTCAGCTAGGAGGCAGATTCACACCCACGCTACACAGCTACTAGGCCAGCTCAGGCGCAGGCCAGCCAGAGCTTGGACATAAGCAGGACTGCTGCCTTCTGGGGACATGGCTGACAACAGGGTGTTTGCTGGGCATTGGGCATCCGTAATAGCAAGCGTTTCACTTGTGTGTTGCTGGTTCTCCTGCTCCGAGTTGCCTTCCTGGGGGCTGACAGGCTAGGCACAATGCCACCTCACTAGGTCCCTGGTCCTGGGAAAGAGCACTGGGACTGCCAGAGGCCTGCCACTTGCCTCTGGGACACAGGGAAGTTCACACCTAGCAAACACTCCACGCTAGCACCAGCACAGAATGTGCTCGGCAGCCAAGGACACACAAGACAGCGTTGAGTTTACCCTCACCCAGAATGCACTCCACAGCTACCAAGACCAAGGGCCTAGCTGACCATGGCTGATCCGGGACTGCCACTCCGTAAGTACACAGGACACCAGGTAGCTAAGCAGCAGGTTATGTTAAAAGACTGAAATACTAGGGGCTGGTCAGATAGCTCAGTGGCCTACAGTGCCTGCTTAGGCAACTGCAGGAGACCACTGTTCAATACCCAGCACCACATGCTGCATCAGCCCCAACCTCAGGATGGGCTGAGCCCACCCAAAAAAACAAACAAACAAAAACCCAAAATGCTTGCTATTTAAAAAAAAACTGGACATTACCAGAGGTAGAACACTTGTGGCAATTCAATGACAGAAGCTTTAACTTTTTAAACAGAACTTTTCCCCTGTGTAATCAAATACGGCACAATGAAACCTCTTGGTGACCCTGTTCTCATGTGGCTCTGCCATGGCCCTTTTTCTCTTTACTGGGGAAAAGGAGGACAGGAACAGCTCCTGAAACAGGGGAGAGGGGTGGGGACGTCCCTGAACAGCTGGTATACTGGCGATGCTTCAGTAAGTGGGTGCTGCTACTCCAGTCCCAGGTACCCCGTTCCATAGGCAAGAAGGGACAGTAATTCTCGCCTTCCACAGGACACCAACTGAAGACCAGTCAGTAACAAAACAGGAAACCCAGGCAGAGCAGACTACCGACTTGTGCCTCAGGGATGGCGCTGCGGCCCTGAGCTCGGCCAGCAAAGCCGCCTGCCTTCCAAATGCAGGACCTGAAACCCACCCATCTCGCTGTGCTATCCAGTGCCGCTTGGTTTCTTCAGTCAGGGAAAAGGACTGCTGCTAACCAATGTGCCTCCTGGCCCAGGGGCCTTTCTCACAGAAACCAGACTGAGCCAGACACCCACAGTACAGGAGTGTCGGTACAGGAGCATCAATGTTCTGCCATTAGCCAAGGGGACTTACTCTCACCACTGCACTGGAGGGGAGAGACCCGCACCACAGGATGACAGCACAGGATGTGTCTATCAGCAGGAAGCAGCTCAAACAACTTTACAATAAAGTGTCTAGTCTGGCTTTTAAGATGGGGAGGTCACACGTTCGAAAGTAAATACAGCTGACCCTGGCAATCAGATATAATCTGAACCTAAGGAACCATGCAGGAGAGCGAGGGTTAATACACCAGTGTGCTTTGAGTTTGTTCAAGTACTGATATTTCTGTATATAAAGATTTAGCATATAGAACAGCTATCATGAGAAGTGAAAAAAGATCTTTCCCCAAAAATGAAAGTATTAAAACTAAGTTAAAATACATAAAGTAGTTAGTATTCCACACAGCATAAAACCTGACAAGTCGAAGTTTACACGTCCCAGTTGAACATGAATGAAAATGCAAAGCAGGTTTTAAAACCAACATCCAATATTTACCATTTGTAATTGGGGGAACGTCTAAATCCTTAATTAAAAAACACAAATGAAGTGAAAGCTTTTAAACTGGTACACACTGTTCACACCTATATTTCAAGTTTGGAAATGCATATATGCAAGCAGCAGTACAAAAGTATTCATGAAGAATGCATAATCTCTGAAAATTATGAAAACATCCCTGCTACCAATACATTTCTAAATACAAAACTGACTACCATATTTGTTAACTTCTGTGTAGCGAGAGAGGTTCATTTTCAAAACAGGTAAAATTCAGTCTTTAGGTGTGAATGGTATGAATGACAGTCTTTTTTTTTTTTTTTCCTTTTTAAAATTTCTTAGTTGTTTGGGATCCTTAAGCATGCACAAAGCTTTGAACAAGAGGGTCCACCGAGGAACCGGGCGGGCATCTCTGGGCATCCGGTTAGGCCAGAGCTGGGAAGGCCTCTGGGTCATCCACGTCCGGGGCAGAGGCACTCGACTAGAAAAGAAGCAAAGCAGGGTGAACTAGTCGTCAGTCCCTGAAGACCTGCCAACAGGGCTTCCTCAGAAGACACCCTGGAGCTGACTGCTAAGGAACACACAGCAAAGCTTTGCTCCAACGGCCAAGTTACGAATCAGAACAGAGCTGCAGTTCCAACCAGTGTGGTCCTCCGTTTCTCCATCCAGTTCCCTCACAGTACCATGGGAGGTTTTGTCTTCTAATAAACCACACAAGTAGATTCACATGGACTTTACTCCGTTGTTTAGTAGCTATGTACTTCTTTCCACTTCTAAGTAAGAATGACTTCAACGAGGAAGACTGGGGCAGTCACCTTAGAAAAAGGTGTAGCTACCAGTACTCAATACTAAGATTAAGCCACGTACAAAAAAGCCCCGAGTATGTCAAGAAGAACCCAAAACCCCATGCTGTCACTGATGGTATTAACACTGTTGCTACAGCCAACCACTGACAGACTAGATCAAGGCGTTCATTCAGGAAGATGTTTGGTCACATGCACTTTTAAAGTTATCCAATCTGCTGGCATCAGACAGGCTCAAGTTCAAGTTTCATCAATCCTTGGGCCTCTATTAAAGTATTTCAGAGCAGGGCACTGTGGTGCATGCCTGTAATTCCAGCACTCAGGAAGCTAAATTAGAACTGCTGCAATTCTGCAATCAGCCTACCTATAGTGAGTTCAAGGCCAGCCTGAACTACAAAAAAATACAAATGAATTCCCAACAAACCCAAGTAAATACTTGAGTAGTAACTTACATGCAAGGCTTCTAAATCCAGCTCTCACAGTAGTAAGAAACAAAAACCAAAAAACACCTTACAGGAGCTGGTGAGATAGCTCAGCAGTCTAAAGCACCTGCTTAGGCAAGCTTAGGCAACTACAGTTCGATAACCAGCACTACATCCTGCCCCTGCCCCTGCCCCTGCCCC
>PVJA010024301.1:0-13608 GCA_004027025.1 Myocastor coypus
AACTGCATAGCGAGACCCTGTCTCAAAAAGCCAAAAAAAAAAAAACAACAAAAAAAAACAGGCCAGGCACTTTAGCTAACTTAAGAATGTGTCTGTTGTCTACCTTTCATTCCTTACGTACCCAACCCATAACAAAAAATCTCCCACGCGTCTGGGGGTGGTGGCGCATGCCTGTAATCTCAGTGCTGGAGAGGCTGGAAACATAAGGATCACTATGAGTCTGAGCTGTATAGTGCGACCCTATACCAAATACATGAAAAAACATAACAAAACAAACAACAACAAAAAAAAACCAGAACAAAACTCCCAGGAATTAGAAATAAAAAACTGAAAACCCAGGGCAGGAAAGGGCAGGAATGAGATCATCTTTTTTTTTTTTTTTTTTTTTGTGGGACCAGGGTTCAAACTCACAACCTTGCACTTGCCCAGCAGGCACTTGTGCCTTGGAGCTATCTCCCCAGCCCCTGAAATCATCTTTATAGCTCTTACTTCAGGCCCCTTAAAATTCAGGCGGCTCTCATTACCAACTGCATTCTGCTTGTCCTGCCAACCGATTCTGGAAGACCAACATCACTGTAGCACCTTGTCACATATTCATAACAGGGACCCCTTCCCAGCAACATACACATGGCTTGGGTGGCAGCGGGATGCGTGGGCTTAGGCCTGGGTGGGAAGAGCTGCGGATTCTTTCGCTCTCGATATGGCTTAGCACTGGCCGTTGATGACTGCTCCAATTGCTTGGGCACCCTTGTACAGTTACACCCATCCCCTGCAGCGGCCTGTCACCTCTATATTTTTTTTTCCTTAGCTATGGTTGCATTGGTGAATGAATCTAGAGCATTTACACTGAGCTACATCTCTGGGCTTTTATTATTTTGCCAAGAGGGTTTGAATTTGTGCTCCTTCCACCACACTGAGTCTGGGATTACAGGCGTGCACCGTCACAAGCTCTGCTCCCCAGCCCCTGGTCCTCCCTGTCAGGATTGAAGTGGAGAGGGCAGCCAAGAAGACACATCACGGCCTCTTTCAAAGCCTTATCTTAGTGGGAGCCTGATTTTGCCTTGCCCTGCTGATAAAAAAGGACACATGGACACACATCAGTCTTGCTACTTTAAGAATGTACTTTATACAAAATAACCAGTTCATATGGAAATAAATCTACAGACCTCCAAGGTTCAAAAAGCTTTTTAAAAAGTTCTTTTAACAAATTATCCAATACACAATATTGAACTATTGAGGTAAGTGTCGCTCTCAGTGATACAGGGATGTAGCAGACCACCACAAAATATACATAATATAAAAATAAATAGCATTGCCCTTTCCAGTATGGCCAGGAAGGTTCCCAGGGGTTTGGCTCTTGCAGCAGGAGCTAACTGTCCAGTGCTGAGTGCCACAGGCTGCTGGACCTGGGGGCTCCTAGGAGCAGCAGCAATGCGAGTGAGTGAGGTACCTGGTCCCTGCTGGCAAAGGGGGGGGGCACACTGGCTACCCATGGGCACCAGCAGTTCAGTAACTTAATAAACATACCTCTGCTCCCCCCCACCCAACCCTCTGAAAAACATATATAGGACAGTCAGCTGGTTACCAGGTCAGAACGAAGGAAGAGACTGGGTAGAAAGTTCGATTCCGGGAGAAGACAGTCCTGTCATGTGTGTGGGCGTCTGGCACAGAGGAGCAACACCCAAGCTGGAGCAAAAGTCATTACAGATTATCTGAGCTGAGATGCAGTGAAGCTGACCCCATGATGACATTTTTTTTTTTTTTTGAATTGGGGATTGAACTCACAACCTTGCACTTGCCCAGCAGGCACCTATGCCACTGAGCTATCTCCCTAGCACCCAGTTCTGCTTTCAGAGGGCAGGGTAAGGCTCTGGGGTTAAGGTTGCACAGTGGAGCTGGGGCCCAGTGTCTTCCCATCTGGTCAACTCCACCACATTCGTAGTTCCTGCCAGGAAACAACTGCCTCCATGCTCAACCCACTGCAACCATCCAGAAGAGCTGTGTGGGCAGATAAGACCTTCCAGACACCCCAGGACTGAACACCACATGACTCGCTGAAACACAGAACTGACTTCCCTGATGTGGGCTCATGGAAAACCTGGCCAGGGCTGAAATGACTAACAGACAAACACAAAAGGGAAAATAATGCTAGAAAACCCCTTATTTCTTGGGAAAGAGAAAATCAAGGTTCTCACAAGCCAATCTCACCAGGATTTGACACTATAGAATTGTTTTTAAGAGTTTTGATTAGACTTTCCTATGTAACTTCGAATTAGCTTTTAAGAACAGTATTATAAACTTGAACTTCCAGTAAGGGAGGAAAATGTTCAACCACATAGCATCATCTAAAAGAATGAATAAATTGTAAGGCAGTGGCAGTATGCTGTTGTTTTGGCATTTTGAGACAAGGTCTTGCTATGTGGCCCAGGCTGGCCTCAAGCCTGGAGTTAGCCTGCATCAGCCTCTTAAGTGCTGGGATCACTTCACCCAGCTATGACAGCAATATTGGGATTACTGTTTGGGACAGCATTCAGCATACCCTGTGGTAACAGCAGGAAATTAGGTAAACAATAATCTCAGGACATACAAATGCCATGGATTAATGCCACCAAGTGGTTAGTCCTGAGAAGTACTTTCAAGAGGAGGGTTAGAGTGAACTAGACTTTTTTTTTTGAATTGACATTTAATGCCATACTTAGCCATGTGTGGGGCATGCCCCCCAGGACTCAGAAGGTTAAGGCCTGAGTTCAAGGCCAATCTGAACTATCTATCAAGACCCTGTCTCAAAACAAAACAAAACAAAACAAAACCTAAGCTTTGCTGGGACTGAGGCTATAGGAGTTAAGGTCTTCTTAGCACTCAGGAAGAGGAGTGCAAAGACTCAAGTCTGTGAGGGATGAAAGCTGAGTACACAGGTACCAACAGACCCAACCTGGCCCAGACACAAGGAAAAGCTTTATTTCAGCTGCTTTTTTTTTTTTTTTTTCTCCTGAGACAGGGACTTGTTTTGTAACTCAGGCTGGCCTTGAATTCAGTTATCCCCTTGCCTCAGCCTCTGGGATTACAGCCATATGCCACTATATCTGGCTCCATTTTATTTCTAAGAGGTGAACCAGTAATGGCACTGAAGCCAGGGCCTTTGCACTGAGCTATAGCTCTGATCCTTGAAGATAGTCACCCAGGTTGGGCTCATTTGATCCTCTGCCTCAACCTCCCAGAATGCTGGGATTATAGACATGTCACTATGAAGAGCTGAATCTCGCATACTTTGTCCTTATATAATCTTGTCTGTCTACTAACGTTAATTTTTCCCAATAGCTTCTGCTAACTTATGTTGCTGGTGAACTCCTGGCCTTGTACTACCAGGATAGGGCTCGGCTACTGAGCTATATCTCCAGCTCTATTTTTTTAATGGACCAATTTCAGAAGGGAAATAAAACCAGGTATCCTCCAAAGGCTCTACTTTTTTTCTAGATCTTTTATTCCTCTTAGGCCTTGAAGAGAAAGTTTCTAACTTATTAACAAATCTAATCAAGTTAGGTCATAAATGTAAATCAACCAGGAGTGGGAATATTTCTAGTTACCCTCTGGTCTCAACCCTGTCCTGCTGGGGACCAGACAGACAGCACATTTGACAAGGTGACAAATCTACAAGATCTTGTTGTCTGTCTAGGCTGAGAGCAAAGCTTGTGAGGATGCCCTTGCTATTTTCTAATTCCTTATCACATAACATCATTTCCCTATGGAGAAGATGGCAAATGCATTTGCATCTGCTTTAAGACATTGCATGTGCTTAAGACACTTGGAAAGAGAAGTGCTAGAGGAAGAAAGGTGAGAACAGAACACCCTGGATAGAGGCGGGTGAGTGGATGAGGGATCACAGCAGCTCAGGTCCCGTTTCTGAGGTCTGGCAGCTTCCGGCAGCTCTTTGCAGATCTGCACCTCACAGACCAACGAAAGCTGGGCCTACACCAGACACACATGAAGCATTTGGCCCTGTAAAGGATGCTCAAAATCCCACCTGGAGCCAAAAGGCGGACCATTCTATTGCTTTTGTTCACAGTGTTATAGCACAGTAGTTCAGCTTTCTATTGCTCTTGTTTAATATTTTCTCATCTAAACCAAGAAGGGAGGTTAAAGATAAAGGAGTTTGCTGAGCACCCCTCTGCACTGTTCACAGCTTTCCTACAGCAACAGGTGACGGGGAGTGGGGCTTTGGAGGAGGGAGGGGGAGTGAGCCTCAGCAGTGGGCATGTGGCAGCCTCTCGCAGCTCGGCAACCTGGGAGAGGCCCTGCACCGCTCACGTCCCTAACAAGCAGTCAAGGGTTCTTCCTTGGTGGTGTCAAAATGCTCCTTGCTCTGAACTCACCCACCACCTAACAAGTCTAAGCACCCCACACCAGCTGTTCCTTCCCTCTCATTGGTTTTTCTACCAACACAAACGGAAGTGGTCATGTTCTGACCAAGTTGGCTCATAAGCCTAAGGGCAGAGAACATCCGCCCACAAACGTTGTAACCTTTGTTTACTCTTCTAAACCAGACTGCCAGAGCTAGTCTAACAATATTTAGGATCAAGTAAAAATTCAGCCTGATAACTCCATCTATTTGGAAACACACCAAATTTAAACTGCAAGCCTGAGAAAAGTTCATATTTTTGTGTGCTATATTTCAAAGATATCAATTTTTTATCTCTGCTCAACTTGACACTACTTGAGCTCTAAGTAACACCCTCAGGACAATAAGAATTCACTAATTGGCATGACTTGCCCTTAGACTGCAGGGCCAGCCTTGGGCTCCATCTCTACATCCTGGATGTTGCAATCTATTTGTCTTCCCTCTGATCACACAGGCTTAGCAGACTGCCAAGCAGAGGGCAACAGAAACACAGGTAAAGGGTGCCGCGGAACCCTCTTAAATTTTTAAAAATCTAAAACAGGTATTTTATTAAGACTTTTCTAATGTGACAAAAAGCACATTTAACAATATGCTATTCTTTACAAAGACCTGCAACTGGAGGATGTTCTTAGTTTTTTCTGTGGCATATTAGAAAGTTTAAACACGGGTCTAAACTTTGGTGACCTATCAAACAAAACAGAACAGTGAACAGAGGGAATCCAGTGTAATTCTAGAACAGTAATAAAGTAATTTAATACTGGAAAATTGTTTCCTAAGACTGATATGACAAATGATTTCCAACAACCTGTCCTTGACAGCTATTTCAAATCACCATGACTGATTTTACTGGTTCACGTAAACTGAGTAACAACTATAGATACTGAAATATCCCTAAATTCAAACTGTGAATCTATAAAATACATTTTCCCTATTCAAACCTGTGCAATTCCTTTATTGAGACTAACATATACAAACCTGAGTAGTCACTTTCACAAAATGTGATTTGTGCCAGAAAGCTTTGTGATGCTTTCTAGGTCACAGTCCTAAGAGGCCTGTGAAGAGAGGATGCTTTTATCTTCTAATGAGTGAAACACTCCAGCAATCCCAATTCCTGATATTAACTTGCAGGTATCTGGTGAGGCTGGTGGCCAAAATCAGGAAGGGACACTGCTTTCCCAAGTTGGGGACTTGGGTCACCAGAGTGAGAGCAGCCTGTCTTCTGGGATGAAGCTCCAGAGGGCCACATGAGAGTACTCTGCCTCAAGCTGACTGCTAGAATGGGAGGGTGACAAGTCACCTGCGCTCTGAGGCCACCTGGAAGGAGGTCCTTTGGCTGTTAAAGGCTGGCCAATGCAACAACAGTGGCAGAGGACAAGATGGGCCTTGTCCAGCTCCCCAGAGCATTCAGTGTGATGTGATTGTAAACAGAGACCACTCCAGTGCTGTGTGCCCACCACAGCTGGGACTCCCATTTCTTCCATATCCCCTCCCTCCCTCCCCACTTTATGTACAATACATTCACCACCAACAAAAATTATTTTAAAAGGCAACATGAAAATTCTGTAAACTGGACCCAGCTCCAAACACATTAATACTACAAGTAGTCCCTTCCCCGAAGATATACCTGAGATTAGCTGCTCATGAAAGGCTAAAAGCACCACTCCATTCCCACTAGGCCCCTTCCCAAGCACAAAGGGATTTCCCTGAATAAGTCGCAAGATTTGGAGAAGTCAGTGTGGACTCCAGGTCAATTTGTCTTCCCAATGGTGTTGGACACTGCTGGCCTATGACAGCTGAAGCTGCCAAGTCCATCACTGGTGGAGTGTGCTTCAAAGGTGAGAGAGTGGCTCCACTTCCTGGTGGCATGGTGTGATTCATGTGAGGGTGTGGAGCAGGGTGACAGGAGTGGAGCTGGGAGAAAGGTCATCCCCAAATCCTCCATGTGCTGTTTTCTTCATAGGCAGCTCTTCCATTCCCTTGGGGGCTATTTCCTCCTTGAACTAGCTCTGAGAAAAACACAGAATAAATTTTATGTTTTAAAAAAGTTAAAAATTATATCAAAGGGGGCTGATGATGCAGCTCAGTAATAAGAGTGTATGCCCTCGCAAGCATGAAGTCCTGGGTGCCGTTGCTAGTGCAATAATTAAGACAAAGAGCAGGATGTACCAGTTTGTTCCTGGAAGACAGGGTAGACTTGAGAGAGACTTCAGCCCAGTGATGATGGCCCTTTTAGAGACAACTGCCCAAAGTACAACCCCAAGCCCACTTATCACAAAGTGTCAACACAGCAATTAAATCTGCATGCTAAGGTTTTAGTATAGTAACAACAACAAAAGACCTTATAAATTAAGATCTTGGGGCTGGGGAGATAGCTCCGAGGCACAAGTGCCTGCTGGGCAAGTGTAAGGTCGTGAGTTTGAACCCTGGTCCCACCAAAAAAAAAAAAAAAAAAAAAAAAAAAAGATCTTTTTTTTTTTTTTAAGGTCTTTTGTCATAAAAGAAAAAACATAGACTTGCTACCACTGCACCCAGCTGCTTGGCGGGTGCAGGACTTTTTCCTTATTAGGAAACGCTGCCACTGCTCATGGTGCTTCACCGGGTCAGGGAAAGGACTGTCTGAATCACTGTGTCCAGCACAGTACCTGGCAGAGGGGCAGCTCTCCAAGGTAGCTGTGACCTCAAACCTGACTGACACAACTCTCAGGTCAACAGATGAGGGGCATAAAACAGACCAAGACTGTGGCAAAAGAAAGGTAGGTAGGCACTTTGGAGAAAGTGAGGCTTAAATAAATACTGAAGCAGCAGGTTACCATGTCAAAAAATAAGAAAAAAAGCCGGGCAGACAATAGCAGAAAAGCTCCCTCTGAGGCCTCTGTAGTGGTCTCTCCTGGTGTGTGTGGAGCATGGTGACAGGGCCTCATGGTCCACCTTCATCTGCATGCCTGGGACCTCAAGTACTTTTCAGGAAAAGTTCCTGTATTAGCAGAATACCTTATCACATCCTGCCAGGACTGGAGGCAAAGCTCAGCGGCAGAGTGAACAAGCAAGCAAGCTACTCTTGGCACAGGAAGGTGGTCCTGGCCATGTGGAGTCTTTTATCTGAACTGCTCTAAGATTCAAAAAAATTTTTATGTTGTTACTGTTTTTTTCTTTTCTTATAACTTTATTTATGTTATGGCTGGCTCAGTCTGCCCTGGGGGTGGGACTGGCACAGCATGTGGTGCTGGGGATCGAACTGCAGTCCCTGTGGTTGCCTAAGCTTTCCTAAGCAGGTGCTTTAGACCACTGAGCTATCTCGCTGGGCTCTTATGTTGTTAACACAACATTCAAAAAGGTTATTTTGGTGTTTCAGATTTTTAGATTAGGCGTGCAGATTAGGCAATGTCTATGCAAAATATTCCAAAATCGGAAAATTTCTGAAATCTGAAATATTTTGGGGTCCCAGGCTTCAAAGAATTGCTACTCACACTGTGGTTTAAGTTTTGCACATGGAAAAGCTCTAATTTTTTATAATTCTTACCTGATCCAGAGGAAGTGTTGGGGGCTTATGTGGTGGTAGCTGTTCTGGTGATGCCGCTGGTGCTGGGGTCTTTGGGAATGAGGGCAGAGACTGGATTGAATGCATGGGCATGCTATAGTCAGAAGAAAGGAACAGTTAACAATTAGTAAAGACATATTTCTTATAAAGGAAAACATTTTATTTTTATTTATTTAGCCTTTTTGAGACAAGGTTTTGCTATGCAGTTCAGGCTGGCCTTGAGCTCACTTTTTGTAGCCCAAGTTGGTCCTGAACTTGCACCAATCGTCCTGCCTCAGCCTCCCAAGTGCTGGGATTACAGGCGTGCACCACCATGGCCTGACTGTAAAATGTATTTTAAACAAGAAGACTCTGTCTTAATTATCCAGGTGATGGAACCTGGAATCATCAGTTTGGAAACAACATAACTTTATGTGCTTTCTGGTGTGATATAGTAGGAAGCACCTAAGCATGAGGAAGCAAGGAGACAAACCTATAATCTGTAGCACTCTGCAGGAGAACCAGCCTATTCTTTGAAAAACAAAAGAAAGACAGATAGGACCACTATTATAAGCTAAGGAGGCTAAACAGAAATAACCAAAGCCAAATTCATGAGCCTGTGGTCTAGATCAGAAACAAAGCAAAGGAAAAAACCCTCTCACTAAGAGATGCTGTAGGG
Organism: Myocastor coypus; assembly: GCA_004027025.1. Taxonomy (NCBI): domain Eukaryota; kingdom Metazoa; phylum Chordata; class Mammalia; order Rodentia; family Myocastoridae; genus Myocastor; species Myocastor coypus. The sequence continues at coordinate 8,593 of PVJA010024301.1, forward strand.
ACAACTAGGGAAATTTAAATTAGGACTACATATTAGAGACTACAGTACTAACTGGGCTATGCTGAGATTGTGTACAGGACTATACCCTCATTCTTATAAGATGCATGCAGGGGCATTTAGGGATTAAGACTGTGATGATTGCAATTTAAGTGGTTTATGGAAGAAAAGTACATAAAATAATAAAATATATACACATATTCAGAGACTTATAAAGCAAATATGACACTGGGTATGATGGTGCATATCTGCAATCCCACCAATCTGGAGACTGAGGCAGGAGGAGTGCCAGGAGTATGAGGTCAGCCTGAACCGCATAATGAAACCCTGTCTCAAAAAAGTCTCCTTTCTTGCATAAAGTTTATGACAATACTTTAGTTGGGGCAAGAGAGGGAAGACAGAGCGACAGCGAGGAGAGGCACAAAGGACTTTAAATTGAAAGGTATTGGTCTACCGCTTAGGCTTCACTGACCATTTGCACGTGCATGCAATATTGGCAGTGGAACCCACGGCCTTGCACAAGTCAGGCAAGTACCCTACCTACAATCCTTTATATTCTTTTTATTTTTTTATTTTATTTTATTTTTGTCTTTTTGAGACAGGGTCTCGCTATGCATTTGAGGCTGACCTTGAGCTCACTTTTGTAGCCCAGGCTGGTCTCGAACTCACACCAATCCTCCAGCCTCAGCCTCCCAAGTGCTAGGATTATAGGCGTGAGCCACCACGCCCGGCTTTATATTCTTTTTATTTTGAAATAGAATGTCACTAAGGAGCCCACATTGGCCTTACACTTGTGACCCTCCTGCCTCAGCTTCCTCAGTACCTAGGATTATATACATCACCATAGCTAGATGAATCTTTTTTATGTATTTGGTACAGGGTCTTGTTATGAAGCTTGGACTCATATCGTGGTTCTATTTTCGGCCCAGTGCTTGAATTACAGGAGTGAGCCACCATGCCTGGTCTTGGTGGCCTGCTCAGTGCCCCTAGGGGTGGAGACAGCATGGCATGTGGTGCTGGGGATCAAACCCCAGTCCCTGTGCTTGCCTAAACAGGCACTTAGTCCACTGAGCTATCTTTCTGGCCCCCAACGTTTTTTTTTTTTTGAGACAGGGTGCTGTTATGTAGTTCAGCTGACCTTGAACTATATCATGCAGGCCGGAGTTGAAATCACGGCAATTCTCTTACTCAGTCTCCCAAGGGAACATCTTCTATACATTATTAACTTGAAATTTCCCTGATGGTACACCATTTCACTGTGTCCCTCTTTTTGGGTTGTCTGTGCTGGGATAATGACAATTCTGTGCACGCTAGAAAGCACTGGATGACCCAGTCCTCCCTCCTGATTTTTAAAAACATGACTATGAACCTATATATGGGGGAAGCTTTTCACTTTATTTCTCGACAGATCTAATTTTTTCATCTAATGACCAGGGACAAACAGATGAAGAGTACTGAACTTCAGTTTTACCTTGTCTAATTCTTAGGTTAGGCCCATTTGACCTTGGCGAGTGTTGATATAACTGAAGAAACTAACAGCCTCTGTGTATAGAAGCCAAATTGTAGCTATCAAATTTCCACTGTTAAAATCAACTACTCATTTAAATCCCAAACCATGGCCAGGGGTATCGTTCAAGTGTGTGAGACCCTATTTGAAATCCAGGACCACAGGAGGAAATAATTAAGCACTGAATGAAAATTCATTCTCTTTTCTTTCTCTCTGCCTCTCTCTCTCTCTTTTTTTTTTTTTTTTGGTGGGACCGGGATTCGAACTTATGACCTTGTACTTGCCAGGCAGGCACTTGAGCTACAGAGCTATCTCTCCAGCCTCCTTTTCTTATCTTTTTGAGACTAGGTCTTGCTATGAAGTTCAGGCTGGCCTTGAGGTCACTTTTGTAGCCCAGGCTGGTCTGCAACTCACACAGATCCTCCTGCCTCAGCTTCCCAAGTGCTGGGTTTACAGGCAAGTGCCACCATGCCCAGTCTTAATCATCAACTCAACTTCCCCTTGGGGTGGGGCCAGCACACAAGCAGGAGATTGCTTTAGTCTGCTCAGCTATCAGGCCAGCCCTTTGGAAATTCATTTTCACCACAGGGGAAAATGTCCAAATAAAATGGGTTCTAAGAGACAAGCCTAACATTTCTACCTGGGCTCTATCATCAATTCACATGCTTTTTGTGGCACCAGAATGTTGAGTGTTTATTTTCTTCTTCTTCTTTTTTTTCTTTTCTTTTTTGGTCTTTTTGAGACAGGGTCTTGCTATGCAGTTCAGGCTGGCCTTGAGCTCACTTTTGTAGCCCAGGCTGGTCTCGAACTCGCACCAATCCTCCTGCCTCAGCCTCCTGAATGCTGGGATTACGGGCGTGAGCCACCACGCCCGGATGAGAGTTTATTTTCATTCCTTGATAATTCCTTCATTCCTTGGATAATTAACATTATCCAAGGGCAGTGGCACATGCCTGTAATCTCAGAACTCAGGAAGCTGAGGCAGGAGGATTACAGTTTGGACTATTGAGATAGCTCAGTGGTCTAAAGCACCTACTCAGGCAAGCTTAGGCAATCGCAGGGACTGCAGTTCCACCTGTGGCACCACATGCCAAACCAGCCCACAGGCTGATCCAGCCACAACAACAAAATTTCCCAAAACCCAATTGAACATAATCTTACCCTGATGGTCTGTACATTTCCTGGAAAGGTCCTCTTAGTCCACTCCCAGTGCCAATCTGCTCCATCATTACGGCCTGAAAGTGCCCCAGGCCCTCTTCCTGGCAGCGATAGAGGGGGCCCTCCTGAGAAAGGCCATTGGCTTGGGAGGCCACTGGATGCTGAGGTGGGCGGGCAGTCACAGGGGAAGAGTATGCACGGGGTGAAAAATGACTGGTTGGTCGCTGAGGTGTGTAAGGAGGCCCCGTTTGTAGCATCACACCATGGGGAGGGAAAGCAGGTGCATTGAATCCCATCCCCGAACTCATAGGTGGTGGAGTTCCATAAAGATATTCATTGGCTGACAATGAACTCTGTCGTTTCGTAGCTGCATTATGGTTGTCTAGGTCTAAAAATTCTTTGGGACTCTCTGGCCTCTCCACAGATTCATCCGGCTTTTCTTCTTCTGAGTTAGGATTCTGCCCATCTGTTGGGATGACTTTAGCAGCCATACCATGTGTTCGAGTTGGGGAGGTTAAAGAGGCACCCAGAGTCTCACAGCCTTGCAGATCGGCCACAGGATTCCTTTCTGAGAAGAGGGACCGCTGTGGAGGAGGGTGACCTGCTGGGAGCCCACCTGCACTTCCCTGGGGATGGAGAGGTCGCTGCCAGTCAGAAAAGCCCTGCGGACAAGTGTAGTAAGGAGTTCGCTGGTAGTGAGGGTAGGACGGCTGAGGTGCTGGTTGGTAGGAGTACCTCACTCCTTGTGGGGCCCGGTACCGGGGAAAGACTCCAGGATGTGGACTGGCAGACTGAAAGCTCCTGGGAGGGAAATGCTGAGGATGTGATAGTGCCGACTTCCCGCCCACTACCGGGCTCAATGCTTGCAGTCCTGGACTGATGTGGTAATGTGTAGCTGAATTAGAGTATTCCAGGCCAGCCATGTACAAGGGGGAAAACTGGCTTACAGCACCTGCCATCAAACTGGGGTCTGCACACGGGGGTGTAGCTGCATTCTGTCCTGGGCACGGAATGGTCTCCTGTAGTACGTTGCCTCTGGGGCAGAGGGGCTTTTCCGAACCACCAAGGCCTTTCCCCTCTGACCCACAAGGCGATGCTTCATCAATGACTCCATTTTCAGCTGAAGGCCCTCTACCTGCTGCTGTAGAAAGGTCCCTCATACAGCCTTGGGGAGCTGGGCTGGGGCAGCTGCTGCCTGAGGGCCAGGTGGTCTTGCCCTGTGCTGTTTTACAGTGGTCTGAAGATTCTGAGGCATCACTTTTGAGCTCTGGGCCCACTGTTTCCCTTTCTTGTGGAGGGCTCTGCCTGGGACAGTCGGACTGCAAGGGAGGTGGGGGGTGAGGTAGTTGTTTGAGGTATACCCCCTCTGAAGCACCAATGCTGGATGGTTTCTCTTCAAGCCCAGGCAAGGGCTCTGCTGGGAGGAAAAAGACAAAGCAAAACAAAATTCAGTAGCTGAAATGACAATGTTAATGGAAGTGGTAATAAACAAGAATGAAGGGCTGGCCTGATAGCTCTGTGAACTAAAGTGCCCACTTAGGCAGAGTGCAGTGGCTGGGGTTCAATCCCCAGTGTGCTGTGCCAACCCCCCTCCTGGGCATGCTGAGATGGTGACTGAGACTGGGCATGGTGGCGGTGCCTGTAATCCCAGCACTTGGGAGGCTAAGAACAGGAGAATCACTAAGAGTGAGATCGTATGGACCAAAAAATGAATGTAGTAAGCATGCAGATGAGGAAGGCCATGGCTGAGGTAACCTGTGGCATTTCAGGGGTCAGCTATGTATTATGAGTCCCTGAAAGGAGCCATGATTTGGGACCTACAAACTCTCCCTTTGCAGACCTAAAGGCAGAATCTAGTACCTCTACAGCTGCTAATGAGCTCCCTCCTCTGATGCATGATTATTTTTTTGGTGGTACTGGGGATTGAACTCAGGACCTTATGCTTCCCAGGCAAGTGCCTATTCTTCTACTGAGCTATCTCCCCAGCCCCTCCCTCCTCCTATGAAATGCAGTCAGGTCAGATTAGAAAGAGATCAAGATGAATTAATCGCTCGTAAGATTCCAGGTGCATAAATGTGGAATGTGTCAGAGTACTAGGCATAACTAGGCACCCAGGCCAGATGGAACAAGTGTCTGTCTTCTCACAGTATTCTTAGTACTTAAAAAAAAAAAAAAAAAAAAAGGGGGGGGGGGGGGCGCAGGGAGCTTAGCCAAGATTTGCTAAATGAACAAATTTACTCAAAGTGTTTTTTTTTTTTTAAAGTGCTGCAGATGGAACCCAGGGCATTTGTATGTGCTCTACTACATGGTCTACATCCCTATGCCTGGTTTGGAAAGCTTAAGAAGCCTACAGC
>PVJA010024301.1:13708-25315 GCA_004027025.1 Myocastor coypus
AAAAAAAAAAAAAAAAAAAAAAAAAAAAAAAAAAAAAAAAAAAAAAAAAAAAAAAAAAAAGAAGCCTACAGCAAAAAAAGAAAACAAAAAACCCACAAACTTAAAAAGCCATCTTTAGTATACTACAGAAATTTAGTAAACTCAAGCAAATTAATTTACTAATCTCAAAACTTTGATTGCCTTAGATAGGTTATCTTACTATAGTACTGACACATTAATATGGCCTTAAACAAACACATATGATCTAAGGATAAAATTCTAGTGAGATCTGAATTTGATTATGGCAATAATCCTTGAGGACAAAATTAAGGATTCATAATGACTTTATTTATTTACTTATATTATGCCCTGGGGGGTAGAGCTGGCGTAGCATGTGGTATCGGGGATTGAACCTCAAGCCTTCTGTGTATTAAAGCTGGTCTTAATGACCAAAGGCACAAATGGTGCAATAAAAAGGAAAACATATTTTTCATGATTTAGTCAACATAAAACTTTGCAATGAACAGACTTTATGTAAGACATCATGAATAGGAGTGTTCTAAACTCTTGAACTTCAGCTGCCACCTGAAAAACATTGTTAGAAAACTCTGGTGCAGCCAGTGGGTACTAAGGGATTTTCAAAAAAGGAAAACACCCAAAGTCAAGGCAATATCCTGGGGTATTTTTATCATCTTTTGTTAGAGACCAAATATCTCCATTTCCCAGCCACATACTGAAGAAAACATACATTGTATACTAGGTAGCTACCTAGGAGTCACCATTACACAAGTCTCTTCCTATTTCTCTCAGTTTAATCTTTACTTTCCTTATACAGCATTTCTAAGAAAAAAGCTTTGCTAGATTTTACTGTTATCATTCTTAGTAGACACAGGTGTATATCCAAGGAAAAGGAGGAATAAATACAGACTGAGAAGCAATTCCTTAGTGACAGCTTTCACTTTAGTCCATTTGAAAGCCAGTGTGAAGGAGCTGGGAATACAGCTTAGCAGGGTAAGTGTCTGCCTGGCAAGCACAAGGTCCAAAGTTCAATTCCAGCTACCAAAAGAAAAAAATGCAGACAGTGATCTAGTCTGGGCCCAAATCCCAGCTCCACTATGTACTAGCTGGATAGCAAACAATCTAGTATCTCAGTGTCTCTGATTTTCCATCTCTGAGAACAAGGACATAAATAGTAGCTGTCACAAAAACTTGTTGTTAAGAATTAAGCAAGTTCTATAAAAGTCTCAAAACAAGTTGCTCACACTGTAAATACCAATCATTGTAAGTTATATGTATATATGTATATATTAATTTTTTATGTACTTGCTAGAGGGTCTCACTATGCAGCTCAGACTCTAGTGGTCCTCTCCTGTTTCAGCCTCCCCAGAGCTGGGATTACAGGCATGCACCACCATGCCTAGTCTTGGTGGCTACTTGGTGCACCTGTGGTACGGAGATCAAACCTGGGTCCTTGTACTTGCCTAGGTAGGCTCTTAGACACTGAGCTATCTCCGTGGCCCATAAAGATCATTATGATGTTGAGAATTTTATTTATTTTTTTTTGAGACAAGGTCTTACTGACTAAACAAATAAAATAACTTCCATTGTGTAGTTCAGGCTAACTTTGAACTTGGTACATAGCTCAAGCTGACCTTCAACTCTTGAAGAATTTGCTACCTTTCCTGGGATTACAGGTGTGCATCACCAAAGCGGGTAGTACTGAAATTTTCTAGACTAAAAGGAATATGATATCAGCCCAAACAGGAGAAGTTCAGGAGAGGAAGGCTGAAAATCAGTTTATATTTGGTTTCACATTCTGTGTGAAATGATTATTGATAAATTAACACCCAATATAGTCAAAAGACAAAAAATTTACCTTGGTCATTTTCAGGCTCTTGCATCTCATTGGTACCCTGTGTTCTCCCAGGGGTGCCTGAGGCAGGCTTGGGAGCTGACACACTTACTGATGTAGAGTGTGCCACCTGCGGAAAAGGGCCAGGGAACTGAGGGGCAGTGGGCTGGTGAGGGTGGTAAGGCACACCTGGCGGACAGACACGGGAGGACAGCTGCTGCATGGCGATCATCTCAGGACTGTCCATCATGGAGTCCCCTCCATGTACCCCCCGCAGGGCTGGGGAGGGCCCTCCAAACAGAGAACTTGCTGTTGGGGCTGCAGGTGGCTGCAACCGATGTCCGGTAGATTTACAGGGTGGTCGCATATACCCTGAGGCAGGAACTCCATGAGGTAGAAAGCTCGATTGTTTAGGCCACTGGTTGGAAGGGATTGGTGGTCTCATCACTCTGGAATCCATTATGGGACCAAGGGCTCGAGGCTGGTGAGAGGGTCCTGGCCCCAAGGGGGGCTTCTCATCTGGCCCCAAGGGTCCTGAGTTGGTAGCACCATGGTTCCCATTCCAGACAACACAGTGTCCTCGATTCAGGTACTTATATGACTGATACATGTGGCTGGGAGGAACTTCTGGGCTCTCAGCAAAGTCTGGAGGTCGAGCTGTAGCCCCACCGTGTGTGGGAGGAATAAATCCTGGCTGGAATGGAGCTGGAGCATACAGGTTTCCATCCTGACTGGGACCACTCATCTGCCCAAGGTGCAAAGAGGCAGGGTGGGACCTCATGTTAGGAAGGTGTGTGAGTCCCCCACACATTGGTTTTTCTTCAGGAGCACCAAGCTGAGGTCCTCGGTGGCTGCCAATTCCAACTGTAGGCTGGCAAACAGACAAGACCAGAGGTTAATAAGACTCGTACAGCAAGGCAGATCTCTATAATGTGCTTTACCAATAAGGAAAGCTCTCAGAACTGGGGGGTAGGGGTGGGGGCACTGGCTACCTCGAGTCTGCCCTGGATGCTCACCTGCACAGAGAGGGGCTGGTGCTGCATGGGCTCTCCTGGGTGTGCTTCTGGGACTTGAGAGGAGCCATACACATGGGTAGGCTCTGTTCCTTGAAGAGGGCCAAATGTTCCAGCCACTGCTGGCCTCTAGAGCAAGAAAGTGGGAAAGAGAAGACAGAGTGACACTGGGTAGATAACAAGGGTTTCTCTAAAGACTATATGACTAACCTGAGCAGAGCCATTCCTGGCTATAGTAGTTTCCCTGGCCAGGAGAAAGAAGCTTAAAAACTTTTTTTCTTTAAGCCATTCATCTCTGGCATACCCAGGGCCCTTTTATCAACTGTGTTGTGAATGATAATCTACTACTGAAACTTGGTGCCTCACAAACGTACTGTTTATATACTGTATGTTTTTTTATGTTACACACGAAAAGAGCACATTTGCTTTATTTTCCCTTGAGTTCTTTCTATGTTGCCCAGGAGGCCCACGCTCCTGGGCTCAGATCAAGTGTCCTCCTGCCTGCCTTGGACTCCCAAGTAGCTGGGACCCTGTATGTGCACCTTCTCATTCCTAGCCTTTACTTAATCCCAATTTTTAGCCTGCCCTGAGAACACATGATTCAAATAATTAAGATTTTTTTTTTTTTTTTTAAATTGGGACCGGGGTTCAAACTCACAACTTTGCACTTGCCCAGAAGGCACTTGTGCCATGGAGCTATCTCTCCAGCCCCAAATAATTAAGATTTGAAATAAAGGATAATGAGTAAGAAAAAACTTTCACTCATGTAATGATTTTGAGGAAATACCAACGAGACAGCCCTTCCTTCCTTGTGATTTCACCAGCATGGAGATCACCTCCTTACCGTCTGGTTCAAAATGGGGGCCTGGCTGGGCATCCCACCACAATGCAGAGGGCGGGCAAAGCCTTGGCCGTTTGTGGTGCCTGCACCTTGAGAGGGTTGTGCAGGACTGCTGCTCGGATCATCCTGAGTGGACGAAGCCTGGCGTGCAGGGGGCAATGATTTTCCTCCGTTTTCCACTGGTTGTTTCCTGCTGGGCCCTTCGGAGTCTCTAGAGCGAGTCCACACATGACTCCCACTACTCCGCCCTGCCCTACTCCGTCTTTTCTCCCGTTTTTCATCCTCTCGAATCCAAAATTCTTCATCTGTGTCCCCATCTTCACCAGGAAAGTGTTTCATCATTGCTCGATGGAAACACCTCTCTAAATTATCAGACATCTTGGTATATTCTGCAAAAAAAACAAAAGGACTGACCTGCAGATATAAATACAAGTGAGGTATATATACTCTGTAGTTAATTCACAGGGCCAGCAAGAGATAGATCTGTGGGCCAAGTGCCTGCTTAGACAAGCATGGGGACCAGGGGTTCGATCCCTAGCACCACATGCTAAGCCTGCCACTGAGACCAGGTGTGGTGGTGCACACCTGTAATCCCCATGTGGGGGAGGATCATTACAAGTCCGAGCTGCCTAGTGAGACTCTGTACCAAATACATTAAAACAACAACCACAAAATCCTGTAGGATTACAATAGAACATATCATCTACATATTTAACTTACTATTGAGGTCTGTTACTTTGTGGAGCTATGCGCAAAGTTCTAAAAAACGAGAGCATTTGAGGTTGTCTACAAATAACCCTAAGTTTCAGAACTGGGGACTATTTATGGTTTAATATTTGAGAATTTTAATGCTGTCTTCTCAAAATGATTTAACAGTGACAAGCTGGGGTGTGGCTCAGTGGCAGACCTGTTAGTATGCTAAGATTCAATCCCAGAGTTGCAAGAGGGGAAGGGTACAGAGTGAGCTCATCCAGGCTCAGTCCTATCTGTGATGAGGCCTGGGATTACTGAGGCCCAGGCTGATCTGTCTGCAGGCTAAGAAATGATCTGTGGCCAGGTAACTTCCTGTTCCACTCTATTTTTCTGTGGCATAGAAAAGAGCCGTCAATCTGACGGCTTTTAGATCATAGTTGGATAATGTACATTGTCATGAAGGGCATTTTATTCTGAATATACTAATGAATAGAAATACATGTAGCACAAACTCCCTCCCACTTACCACTACTTTCCCCATTGTACTTTCGACAATTCCTGAACATAGTCTTCATGTCATTTATAAATTCCTCCTTGGTACAGTATAAACCTCCATTCAGTTTCTTCTCCATGCTTGAAATATCCATGGGAATCTAAAATGGGATATATAACTATTAATTAAAATATATTAGAATAACCAAACATATAGTGCCTAAGAGGCAATGTTACTTTAGTATAAGGTGCTCCAGAGCCAAATGTACACCAGAGACTTGACTCTACATAACAACATGCACCATGAAACCCAAACTCAAGCATACATAGATGCTAATGTATACTTCAAAAACTACCTTAATAATCTGATAATAATTAGGAGCATAAGATTCATCCACAGGTTCCAAAAAGGGCCAAGAATCCTTGTGAGCCTTTACCACATCGAGAACTAAGAACCAAATAAGAGAATTTAATTAGTACAGTCACACAGCAAGGTTTTCATCAGAAACATAGTGACGAGAATGGGGACTAACCTTTATACATGGCAGTGAAATCATCATCCAACTCAAAGCTGTGAATTATAAAATAAGACATTAGTGGTAATTCTGATCACCTTCTCAACTTAGCTTTTAGTTCAGATATAGTTGATTGCACCAAGGTTTAGAACAGTTTTAATAATTCTTTTCGGATAAATCTGTTAAAAATGATAAAATTTCCTGAAAAGAATACGAAGACTAGAAATAGTATATCTTAACATAAAAGCAAATACCACTGTCCTCATCCTTAAAACAATGAACATGGTGTAAGTGACCCAGAACTTTAAGTTCTATTATTTAGTTATTTAAGAGCATATTCAAAGGGTCTATAGGGTGTTCAGGCTCTCGTTACTAGATCAGATTCATAGTGATCCACCTGTTTATAGCCTCTCAAGAGCTGGGATTACAGATGTGCCACCCTGCCCAGTCTCAATTACAGTCTCAGTGCACCCTGGGGGCGGGGCTGGCAAGGCAGGCCTGGGGATGGAACCCCAACACCTGCATCTGCCTAAGCAGGTGCTTTAATCTGCTGAGCTATTTGGCTGGCCCTAACAGCATATTCTTAATAAGGTTTTATTGTAGGTCCATGAATATTTCTGTGACCTAGAAGGCAGTGCCACATGTGGTGGTGCGCACCTGCAATCCCATGCTTACTTGCAGAAGGAACTCAAGTGTGAGGCAGGCTTAGGCTCCATAGTGAGACTCTGTATCAAAACCCCAAACACAACAAATTCCACATATGCATATGACAGAATGAACTCAGTAGTAATGAAATGTACTTATTTGTGCTAAACTTCTAGTACACAATAAAGACACAAACAGTACCTAGTAACTTCAAGGGAGTCATGATTTATAGTAAATTGTTCTAAACATTCTAAGAAACACTTTTATATAAGCACTATTTCATTAAATTTAAGAGGACAATAAGACTTTTGTGCAGAAATATCACAGTGCTTCTAGAATGTGGCAGCAAGGACACAGGAGGGGAGAAGTAGGTTTGGGTATGAGCAGCAAGGTCCCTTGGGTCAGGGTGAGGCTGCCGATTTAAGGCTCATCCTGTCCCTTACTACATTTTCTCATCTTTGAAATGGAGATGCCACTGCTGACACACAGGGTTGTTGTAAGGATTCGGTGAGGGAAATGTTCATTAGCATAGGGCCAGGTTCTCTTGTTGCTAGTACTGAATACTCACAGGTCCTTTGTTTTCTTTCCCTCGCGTGTGGGAGAGCTGGGGTCCAGATGGGACAGTTCTGGGGGCAGCTCCTTGCCCTGGGCCAGCAGCCATGCCCGCTCTTCCCTCAGCTTTCTCCTCTTGGCGCGATCTGCAAGGGGCAAGTGTGACTGAGTCTGCGCCATCTGCTGCTTCTCCCACTGCCCGCAGTACTCTGCCCCTCACAGGGGCACAGGGCAACCTGCTCACTTGATTCAAAATTTACCTCCTTACATAGAATTTTGTGATAATCATACGTAAGTGTTATTTCCACCATGCCACTCTACACACGCATCTGGCCTATTCCTTTTAAACACTACCAGTATCTAGATGCCACAGCATCGCAGGCACTTGTGCCACGGAGCTATCTATCTCCCCAGCCCCACATAAGGTTTTAATTTTTACAGCTAAAATTCATCTAATTTTTGCACTGGAACACTATCTTGAGAAAGTCAAAACCATACACTATGCCATTTTAATAAAAAATTAAAAGTTTACTAATCAATTCATTCGTTCACACCATCTTGCTCTGTAGCCCAGCCTAGCCTCAAATTTTTGATCTTCCTGCCTCAGTCTCCTGGGTAGTGGGATTAAAATTGTGTGCCACCATGCCAGACTTCTATACATTCATTTAAAAGAAAGCACTCAATATGTGGGAGGCAGGTCAGCAGCACTGTAAGTTTGAGGCTGGATAAGACTACAGAGCAAAACCAAACCACCACAACCACAAAGGGGACAAGAGGAAGAAAAGAAACTGGTCTGCAGCTAACCATGCCAAAGGATCTGTTATCACATAATTTATCAGGGTTAGCTTTTTTTTTTTTTTTTTAAGAATAGAAAATTTATTGGGACAGAAAGCTTCTGTCCAAGAGGGGAACAGAAGGGGGACCCTAGGGTTGGCCCCCCAGGGTTAGCTTATGATATGACTGCTATCCAAGAAAACACTTGCTATCCTTGGCGTTGTAGAACTATAAACAAACAAATGAAATCTATTACAGCAAGAGCAAGAACTAAATCTATTTCTTGTTTGTTTGTTTGAGACAAGGTCTCACTATGCAGTTCAGGCTGGCTTTGAGCTCACTTTTGTAGCCCAGGCTGGTCTTGAACTTGCACTGATCCTCCTGCCTCAGCCTCTCAAGTGCTGGGATTACAGGTGCGTGCCACTACGCCCGGCTTAAATCTATTTATTGAAAAAAAATTACTTTGCCCTAATAATACTTTAGAATATATAATCTCAATAAAAACCTGAGTGAGGGCCAGTGAGATAGCTCAGTGGACCAAGTGCCTGCTTAGACAAGTATAGGGACTGAAGTTCAATCCCCAGCGCATGTACCACTGGCCCTGCACCAAGACCTGGTATGGTGGTGCATGACTGTAATTCTAGCACTGGGAAGGCTGAAAACAGGAGGATCACTATGAGTCTGGGCTGCATGGTGAGACCCTGTACCACGTATATATAAGTGAATGAATGAATACATACATACATACATACATACCCGAGACATTTCTTTTTTTCTTTCTTTCTTTCTTTTTTTTTTTCTTGTTTCAGAACCTTTGTTTGCTTATTCACTAATTTTTATGGCCTGCTCAGCCTGCCCCGAGGGCAGGGCTGGCACAGCATGTGGTGCCAGGGATCGAACTGTGGTCCCTAAAGCCACCCAAGCTTTCCCAAACAGGCGCTTTAGACCACTGAGCTATCCCACCGGGCCCCCTACCCGAGACATTTCTTATGCATATGTTACCTGTGATAAAATTATCTATAGCTATGGCAGTACAGGTCTATAATTATAGCACTTGGGAGGCTCAAGCTGTAGGATTTTAAGTTAGGACATGAGCCTAGGCTATATAACAAGTTTAAGCTCAGACTATTAACATATAACCCCATCTCGAAAAGACAAAAAACTCAAACACAAATCAATCAACCAAACACAATACAGAAAACGAAAAAAAAACCTTGTGAAATCAATTGTCATCACTAATGTTTTTCTATTCTATATAGGACATAGCAGAGATCTAAATAAGCAAGTTACTGAAATACACAAAGAATGACAAACACAAGTGCTTTATCAGGAATAAAAAGGAGATTGGACCTAGATAAGTAAATATGACAGAATACAGGTGACAATTAACTGAAATAGCCAGAAACACAAAAAATAAAGAATGGTCTCTAGTTTGTTACACTCATAGCTCAACTCAGCTGTTCCCAAACATGAACATCTGTTGCCTGGGCAGAAAGATCACACACCTTCTACTGCCTTGACCTTTTCCTCCAACTCTCGCTTCCTCTCCTCCTTGAGCATCTGTTCTTGCTCCTTCTTCTGCACTGCAAGGAGAATCTGCCGTTCCTCCTCCTCTTCCTTGCGCTTCTGCTTTTCTATCCTGGTGAGCACTGGAGTCTCCTGTGTAGAGTCAATGAGCAGATCAAATCAATGGACAACAACACAAGAGTACTTTTGCTTTGAGCTAAAAGCTAATCTATTGAATTCAAGAAATACGGTTAAGTAACCAGGCTAATAGAGTTACAGAACAGAAACAAGCTAGTGTTATTGTTTATACTATATGCATATGGATACATAAACACATTAACATTAAAAAACACATTTGTTTTGCTTTGGCAGTAGGAGGGATGGAGCACAAGGCCTCTGCACTAAGTTATAACACTTCTATTTTATTTTCTATTTTGAGATAGATTGTGCTAAATCATAAAATTGCCCACATTGGGGTGGACTTGCCAACTTCCTGCTTCAGCCTCCCAAAGATGTGGAGCACTATAGGTGTGTGCCACAACTCACAGTTTTAAATGGGGTGTTAGAACTGAACAAAAGTTTTGAGATCACTGATTGGCATAATTTGCTGTCTATAAGAGATAATCATAAGGATAATAGCAAAGGAGAAACTGAGGCAGTTCAGAGAAATCATTCCTTTAGATTTGGTAAAAGTAAAAAGTTCAAAAGTACCTTCATCTAGGTACATTACAAATGAAAAGACAATCACTATGGGCCGGTAGGATGGCTCAGTGGTCTAAAGCGCCTGCTTAAGAAAGCTTAGGGGGGCCCGGCAGGATGGGTCAGTGGTCTAAAGCACCTGCAGGCGACTGTAGGGACCACAGTTTGATCCCCAACACCACATGCTGCGCCAGCCCTGCCCTCAGGGCAGGTTGAGCCAGCCATAAAAATAAATTAACAAAAGTTCTGAAACAAAAAAAAAAAAAAAAAAAAAAGAAAGAAAGCAAGCAAGCTCGGGCAGTGGCAAGAACCACGGTTTGATCCCCAGCACCATATGCTGTGCCAGCCTTGCCCCCAGGGCAGGCTGAGCCAGCCATAAAAACAAAAATAAAAATATTAAAAAAAAAAAGGGGGGGGGGGCCCAGCAGGATGGCTCAGTGGTATAAAGCGCCTGCTTAGGATAGCTTAGGTGGCTGCAGGGACCGCGGTTCGATCCCTGGCACCACATTCTGTGCCAGCCCTGCCCTCAGGGCAGGCTGGGCCAGCCATAAAAACAAACAAAAGTTCTGAAACAAGAAGAAAACAAAATAAAAAAAAATTCTTAAGCCGGGCGTGGTGGCACACGCCTGTAATCCCAGCACTCAGGAGGCTGAGACAGGAGGATTGGTGCGAGTTCGAGACCAGCCTGGGCTACAAAAGTGAGCTCAGGACCAGCCTCAACTGCATAGTGAGACCCTGTCTCAAAAAAAAAGACAAAAAAAAAAAAATTCTTTAAAAAAAAAAATCATTCATTCATTTGCTCATTCACTCACTCATTCATTCATTTATTCATTGAGTACCAAGTCTCATTTGGTACACAGCTCAGACTCATGTGATCCTTCTGTTCTGAGCCTCCCCAGCGCTGGGATTACAGGTGTATGTTTTAGAGGCCGGCGCAGCAGGCCTGGGATTCACAGCACTCAGTAAAAAAGGATCAAATCTGGGTCCTTGGGCTTGCTAAGCAGGTGTGCTTAGACTGCCAGGCTCTTTCCCAGCCCCTGTACTTTTCTTAACATGAAGAGAAGAAGCCTTGTATGGCAGTGCATACTCAGGATCTAGCACTGCAAGGTGAGACAGAGATCCCAAGTTTGAGCCCAGCCTAGAATATATATTTATTTTTGACATTTTATTTTTTCCAGAACATTTAAACTTTTTTTAAAGATAAATCTTTGTCTAAATTTCAATAAAAATGAGATTTCAAAATCTCATCTAGCCGGGCGTGGTGGCGCATGCCTGTAGTCCCAGCAGTCGGGAGGCTGAGGCAGGAGGATTGATGCGAGTTCGAGACCAGCCTGGGATACAAAAGTGAGCTCAGGACCAGCCTCAACTGCATAGTGAGACCCTGTCTTAAAAAAAAAAAGACCAAAAAAAAAAAAAAAAAATCTCATCTATGTGAGATTTCTGTGCCTCTTTCAAAGGCAGTTGGTACAGCCTCGACAATTTAGTGACTAAATAAAACATTGTCTCAAAATAAAAAAGGGGTGTGGAATATAGCTCAGTGTGAAGGCCCTGGGTTCAATCCTTAATATGGAAAATCAATCAAACAGGGGCCCGGCGGGATGGCTCAGTGGTTTAAAGCGCCTGCTTGGGAAAGCTTGGGCGGCTTCAGGAACCGCGGTTCGATCCCCGGCACCATATGCTGCGCCAGCCCTGCCCTTGGGGCGGGCTGAGACAGCCATAAGAATGAGTGAATAAACAAATAAAGGTTCTGAAACAAGAAAATAAATAAATAAATAAAATTTTTAAAAAAAGAAAATCAATCAAACAAACAAACAAACAAAAAACTCTCAGAAAAGAGCTTTAAGGGAGACAATAAATTTCTGAAAAATTACTCAATTTTCCCCCGTATTTTCCAAATGGCATTTCCCCTCATTTTTCAATCCAAACAGTAACAAAGCTTGCAGGTGATCAATGAGAATATGAATAAGA
The DNA here is from genome assembly GCA_004027025.1 of Myocastor coypus. NCBI lineage: Eukaryota > Metazoa > Chordata > Mammalia > Rodentia > Myocastoridae > Myocastor > Myocastor coypus. The sequence goes on from PVJA010024301.1 coordinate 25,238, forward strand.
ATGGGGCCCGGCGGGATGGCTCAGTGATCTAAAGCCCCTGCTTGGGAAAGCTTGGGTGGCTTCAGGGACCACAGTTAG
>PVJA010024302.1:0-32010 GCA_004027025.1 Myocastor coypus
CCTCCCTCCCTCACTCCATCCTTCCCTCCCTTTTTCCTTCCCTCCCTCCCTTTCTCCTTCGCTCTCTCCCTTTCTCCCTCCCTCCTTCCTTCCCCCTCCCTCCTTCTTTCCTTCTTCTCTTCTCTCTTTCTTCCCAGGGTCCTCATCATGCACTTCTCTTTCATACATGGAGTTGGTCATTTTCTTACTGTAATTCTTACCTTACACACAGTGCTGAGCGCAGACAGCGCAACCTGCCCATCTCTCCACCTTCCTATTCTCTCATCAGTCTCTAAAGAATGACCCCCCCCCAACTCCTCTTGAGCTTTTCTCTTCTTTCCAGCAGGGTTCTCCACCCTCTCAGACAGGGAGCACAGAGTGTGGGTTTATTTTGCTTTCTTCCCCCTCCTTTCTGGAGCAGGGGGCCAGTAGGATGGTGAGGTGTATGTTCAAGGGCAGCAACGCTTAGAGCTGCTGTTTGAATAGCATTTTGTGACGTTCTGAAATGTGAGTTAGATCTGGGGTGCTGGCTTCTTTAGACTTATGCAGTTTCACCAACTGGCTAAAAGCAAATCAACCCTTACAATGATGATTTTTAAAGACCTTCATGAGTGACAAAAGAAAGAACAGAGGACACAGATGCACTACTGGCTCTGAGGGGGAAGTGTGGATCGTCTTTGCATGACGCATTGGAGAAATTGGTTCCCCAGCTATACAAGCCTTGCCTGCTGTGTCCTGAAGGCATTGTCAGACAGACACCCCTCCCCTCAAAAAACGACTGACCTTAGGAGATACAAAAGTTCCATTTTTTGTTATACAGGTCTTGCTTTAACTTGCCCTTAACCACCCAGCAGAAAAGTTTAACCACGAGGCATAAAACAGAAAGCTAGATTGGTATGCTGAGCTCTAAAAGGCTTAACTCAACAGCTTCCATCATTGCCAGTTTTGCCAATAACCCCCTGAGATTGTGGAACATTGGATTATGTATACAACTACTTTCTCTTAATTTAATGAGAAGAAATTTCTTTGTGCCAGTAACGATTGGAAAAACGATCATGTCTGCACCCTGTGCTCTGTGTAACTGCTAGGAAGACAACAATATGTATTGTATCAGATATTGGGAATGTACTACTAACATGTTTAGAAACTGTCACATTGTTATCTCTTATTAAAAATAATAAAAAAGAAGGCCTGAAAAGAGAAAATCTGGAAGGGAGACAGCTCCCTCCAGCTTGGGTGGGATGGGAGGGTGTTACAGGGAGAGACAGGCTCTGTAAGTAAACAAAGGTTTCCTGGAAGGCCCCTGCCTCAGGCTCCGAGGACAGGCAGACTGAGAGAGCACAGGGTGTGAGCAGGGTGGCTATGTTGCCAGGATTGCATGCTGCAAGGGAACAGGAAAAGCGCTGGAGCTCGGCTGCCTGTTAATCTTGTTCTCCAATTCTAGGCCCAGCTCTTCAGTTCAGAATATTGGCCAACAGAATGGCTGTCGCTGCGCTCACCTGAGCATGGGGACCCCTGTCTCTGCTATGGTTTCTCTCCCTCAGTCCCTGCCATCGTTTCGGAGCAGGCACTAAGGGAAGGGGTATGGACTGGACTCCGAGCCATTATGGGGTGGCCTAGGTTCCCAATACTGGGCTTCAGAAGGACGCAGAGTCTGAGTCCAGTTCTGATCCCATAACACGACTTTCTCAGACTCTCTGACAGCTCATCTATAAGACGAATGCTGCTAAAGGATTATGATGATCCAGGTATTGCAAAGAGGTAGGTGCCTCTCAAAGACCTGTAAAAATGGTCACTGGAAACTTTAGGAATCTATTCTGCTGTTCAAAACTGTATCTTAGCACTAACAGCTAGAAGTTCAGAAATGTTTACTCTTTAAGAAGGCTGTAATATTTATGACATTATTCATGTAGATCCTTTTAGAACAGCTGATTTCATTTTTAGAGTTAATCACTTTTTATTTAAATGAACTTACATATAAAACCTAAAACACTCAAACATTTCTCTAAAGTGATTCTATTCCAAACATAGCTAATTAATTCATGGAAATTATTAGCAGTTGAAGTAAACTAAGTGTGTTACCTGGTTCAGTTTTAACCCAAGGCACTCTGTTCCAGTTTCTCATAAGAAGAAAGCTACATTATCCTACTGAACTTCCACTGGAAGTTCGAGAGCAGCAATGCTTACAGCTGCTATTTGAATAGAATTCTGTGATGTTCTGAAATGTGAGTTAAAATGTACACGTTAAAATATACGTATTCTGCCAGAAACTGAGATATAAAATATGATTCCTGTCACTTTAAGCTTTCTCTAAAAATGCCAAGACACATTGTTAGTGGCTGCGCTTTCCTTATTTAGCTGGGAGAAGCTCTTCGCTGCCGAGCACAGATTGATTTGTTTATAAACTTGTTAAACCAAATCTGCACACAACCACATCACAGGCGGTGGAGTGAGAAAAGGCCACTCTAGTTGTCGCTCTGTGTCCGCTCACCACCTCGCTCTTATTAATGTCTAATTTAACATCGTAGGCGATGGATGCTGCATTGCATGCGTCGCACATGGCATTCGGAACGGTGCGCTGCCGGCAATTGCCAAGCATGTGTGTGGGTGTGGCTGGAACGACCCCATGTGCAAGCGGCGTTTCTGTTTCAGTGGCTATTTAGGCAGGGCTACTGTCAGGGGCTCATTCTGGTGGCCCTGACACTGGAGCCCCCTGTGTGGCCTTCTGGGTTGGAGATGCCCACCAGATGCAGGCCTGCTCCTCACACGCTGGCACCATGCTTGGGGGCAGGAGCGTGCGCCATGCTGCTCCCTGGGCTAAGGACTTCCCAGCTGCCTACCGCCTTCCCAGGGTTCCCAGTTTTGGAATAAGTAGAAGTCGGTTCTTTCCCTACCACCTAGTGAGTGAGCCCTGGAACGTGATAGTGTTGTGTCTCAAACATGGGAATATGAAACTTGTGAGGTATAATCACTTTAAAATATTTACTTTTTGCTAATTTTTATAATCATAGTATAGTAACAATGGCATTATTACATATTATTACAATATTATTATAATATATATTACTATACTATATATTATTGTTGCTACACTATTACTCTAGATGCCAGAGATAAAAGATTGAAAAGATATTGTGTGTGAAATGTATTTTTAAAGAGCAGATATTTTTGATAGATATTTTTAAATCCGAATATAGGGAACACATGTTTTCTGTTCTAGAAATGGTATCAGATTCATTCTTTAGATCCCCCTCTTCCTATACAGATCAGGCAGTTTTTTTCTTGTGTATAGCCTCATTGAGCTCTAGTTGATTTTTCAGCCAAGATTAAACATGGCTATAATCATGCATTTAAAAACTTGATTGCTCTTTAGCACGGAGCATCGGGATGAATTTGCTTTTCATTTCCCTCACGGTGTCTGGAGACAAAGGCAAAGGCCACTCACAATCCTGGCTGCCACACGGGGGCATGGCTCTGGGCTTCACTGTCCTCTTGTTTCTTGCTAGGCTTCACTAAGCAGGGCCTGGTTGCCAGGTCCTCACGTGCAGCTGGACTTTTGAGCCTCCTGCTATTTTTTAATAATTTATGTTTATATATCATTGATTTGGATTTTGCTAATTAGTGTGCTAGGTCTTTTTTGAGCCCAGGGCTATGACCTGTACTAGACTCCAAGGGTATTTCGCTTTTATCCTGCCACACCTCCCCTGCAGGTCTTCCATTGTCTCCTCGGCGCTGTGCTCACCCCAGTGCATGCTCACCCCTCATGCCTGCTGCCATCTTGGAAGCCATGTTATATCAAATGCTGAGCATCCCATAAAGGTAGGGAAAGGCTGACTCTGCCTAGGGAAGCAGAGGGTCAACTACAGCTCTCAGGTGTCACCAAAGGCCAAGTGACCCACTGACGCACCACCTCTGAGTGCTGACCATGGCCAGGAGGAGAAAGAAGGCCCCACCTCTCTGGTACTTCATCCATCTTTTCTGCTCTTTGTCTCTCCTGCGGCACAGCAACCCCTTTTCATTTTCACTTCCTGTCTCCTAGCAATCGATCCTGCATTGTATCTTCTTTCTTTTCACCTCCACGATGTTTACTTATTGATCCAGGCCCTTCGGACTTGTTTCCTTATTTGAACATGTTCACCTCTGGGGAATTTCAATAAAATCCTTTTTCTTCTCAAAGAAGACTGGCTCGGGCTAAATCAAAAACTTTTCATCCAGGCAATAGTCTGCCTCTCTGTAGCTGTAGCTACTGTGAAATTAGGAAGATGATTGGTGATAGTTAGTCTTTTGCTGAAGCAATGAATGTCATTGATTAACTAAGGGCATATGGATGATGAGAAGTATGGGACACTAGGATTGGAAATTTACCAGGTATGAATACATATATATTTAATATCGGAAAATATCATATCCAATCTGTCAACATCTCTACATCACTAATTTACTTTGGAGAATTTTAGATGGGTCTATCGAAAAGGCATTTAATTCATACTTACTTGAATTTCTATTAATACCCAGTATATTATGTTCAAGTAAGTCAGTCTAGCCTTCTTTACATTGTTGAAGTTCAAACATCTTATTTCTTTGATAATTGAGCATATATATATATTTTTTAATTATAAAGTAAAAGCAAATACAGTTTCTCCCTCTTCATGAGCATGTGTGTACATTAAGAAGTAGCTTAACAAATTCTCAGGCAAAACCTTTTGTAATTACCACCGTGCTAAAGTACAGAATTTTGACTGGAGCTGTGTGCTTAGCACCATGAGTTGCTGAGTTTAATCTGCAGCATAATAAATAGATAGATAAATCAATCAATAAATAAACCAATCAATATTATTTGCCACCTGTAAACCCATTACTTGCTCTGTCCCAATTGTAATTCCTTCTCTCTGGAATATGTAACTATTATATAATTACAGTAACAAATCTACTGCTATTATTTATAGTAATCACTTCCTACAGTGTGTGTATTAACATTCAGATGTCCATCCCCAGAAGCTGTAGTCTTGCTCTGTGTACTTGTCACTCTTCTGTGGCTTGGACAAAATACCTTACACCCACAACTTAAAGGTGGAGAGATTTATTTTTGGTTCATGGTCTCAGAAGATCAGTCAATGGTAAGCCAGCAAGCAGAATGAATGGACAGGAGTCCACTTGCCAGTTCAGAGCCCCGGGACCGACTCCAGTTCTGTTTCGGTTGGATCATCTTCTGGTTTTGCTATCAGGACAGTGCTTGTTCCAGGCATGAGTTTGGGAGTATTGCTTTCCTTTCAGTCTCATTAAAGAGTTTATGTAGCTTTTCTTTAAATTACTTGGAGAATTCTGAAGTGAATCTATCAGGACCTGGGATTTTCTTTGTTGGTAGGTTTTTGAGTATATCTTAATTTCGTTGACTGACACTGAATTATTTAGAGTCTTTATACTTCTTGCATGATGAAATCTTTTAATATACTCTCTTCAAGCTTTTAAGGATAGAGTTCATTGCTGTTACCTATAGTAACCCAGCAGCCTACCAGCACACAGGAACTCGCTTCTAACTCCCTGTAGCTTTGTTCCATTAGTGAACTTTTCCCCATCCCTTTTCCCTAACTGTCCCCAGGCTCAGCGCTGTCATTCTATCCCCAATTTCGATGGGCCCAGCTTCTTTAGATTCGACCCATAAGAAAGATCTTACAGTAGTTGGCTTTCTGTACCTGGCTGACTTCACTTGGAACAATGATCTCTGGTTCCATCAGTGTTGCCACGAAGGGCAGAAGGTCACTCACTGCTATGACCGGGCGGTAGTGCGCTGTCTATCTGAGCTACATTCGCCTCATTCATTCATCAGTCGATGGGCGTTCAGTTTGTTTCCATTTCTCGGCCATGGCGAATTGCACTACAATGAATGTGGCAGGCTCTTTCACACTATTTCTTTTCCTTTGGATTTTTGCTCAGTAGGCAGACTGCTAGTTCACATGGCAGATCTACTTTTAATTTTTTGAAACATCTCTAGCAAACACCCAAGGTTTTCTTTTCTTAGCATCTTCAATAGCACTTGCTATCTTTAATCTTTTTGATAATATCTGTTCATTCCAGAGTTACATGATACCGTACTGTAGTTTTGATTTGCATTTCCCTAATGACCAGTGATGTTAAATGTTTTTCCATATACATACGCCAATTGGCCATTCTTATAACTTCTTTTAAGGTATAACTTCTTAAGACCTATAATGCTTTTGGCAAAAATATCCCCCAAAAGGCTGGGTATGGTGGTTTATACCTGTAATCTCAGCACTTGAAAGACTGAGGCAGGAGGATTGTCATGAATTTGAGGCCAGCCTGTGCTGCACAGCAAGTTGAAGGCTGGTCCAGAGTACACAGTGATATCTTGTCTCAAAAACTGTCCCTGAAAAGGCTCGTGAATTCAGAGGTGGGGCTTTTGGGAGGTGATTAATTGATCAATAAGTGTATAGTTAGGTGTGATCTTAGGAGGCAGGGCCTGCTTTCTGGAAGTCCATTGTTGGAGACATAGTTTGGGAGAGTCCATTCTGTTCCCAAGACTGCTTTCTCTGGCTCTTTCCATTTCCTGTTTCTCAGCTGCCATAATGTAGCAGCATGCCGTGGCCATGCCTCTTGCCATAATGTCTCTGACTTGGAGATGGCTTCACCACAGGCTAAAACTTCTGAAACCATGAGAAGAGAAACACTGCTTCTGGTGGGTGCTGGTGGGTGCTGGTGAGTGCTGGTGGGTGCTTATGGGTGCTGCTGGGTGCTGGTGGGTGCTGCTGGGTGCTGGTGGGTGCTGGTGAGTGCTGGTGAGTGCTGGTGGGTGTTGGTGGGTGCTGGCGAGTGCTGGTGAGTGCTGGTGGGTGTTGGTGGGTGCTGGTGGGTGCTGGTGGGTGCTGGTGGCTTGCTTCCATGTGCTCCTAGCCTGTCATAGATCTGTCCAGGAGGCTTATTAGTGACAGGTCCTCCTGGAAGGCACCTCTCCTTCTGAGCCTTCTAGTGCTACCCTTGCAGACAGCACCAGGGATGACAAATGCTAAAGTGAATCGACAGACACTTGGGCTTCATAGCCTTCTCCCTAGAGCCATAAAGATGTTAAAGAAAATGAAAATTAAAACTTTGCCTTCATCTGCAACCATTGGCTTTCCCCAAGGGGAAGCTAAACAGTAGTACCTGGCTGATAGAAACCTATTAGGAAAGTCTGGGTGAGACCGTTTTCTCCAGGCAAACTTTTCAAATAAAAACAAATGTCAAGGTAAGTTATAGAGCAGAAATTCAATCTATCCTACACACTGATGGCTACTATCTGGTGAATCCATTATTTTAGCTTTGAAAACATTCATTTTGTTATCTCACAGGCAGACTAAAAAAAGAAAGTAAAATATGGGACTCTCGGGGAGTCAGTGCTCATGTGTGTGTGTCTTTAATCACGAACGTTTCTCTCATGTATGCAAGTGACACAGCCCAGAAGTTTCCTGGTCTTCACGCACTGATCAGGCCTGTCCTCTTTCTCTTTCCTCAGATATAGTTTGTCAAATAGGTTTGCTGACTTCTGGTCATTCAGCTGAATTATCACTGTGACCTTGGTCTTCAGCTCCATCTGGAAGACCTCCTGCTGGGTGGACCTAGATACATCATTCAGAAGTCTATGATGTTTGCAAGAAAGGAGATTTGGCGTGGTTTTTGTTTCTGTTTGGACTTGGGCTTGCCATTTATAGGGGCACGATCTGGATGATTTCAGATGTGCTTTGGAAGGTCGATGAAACTAGCTACAGTGGGTCTCTGCAAGTCTCCGTATTTCTTTACTGGTGAATGCTAAAGATAAATGATGAAGCTATGGACGTGTTTCCTTTGCCATGGAAACTTTCGCCATTGCAGCATGGCAGAACAAGTAGAGGGTGGCTATATGATTCCTCTTGGGCTTTCACCCCCAGACAAAAGGGCAAAGCAAGGTATTTCAAGTTTGAATCATGTAAATGGGAAGCAAATCATTAGTGAACAGAATGCAGTGCTCCTGATGCATAGAACTATAGGAACAAATGCTAGAAGTAAGATCAATTTCTAGCCGACGTGTCCTATTGACTGTATAGCTAATGCATAGGAATTGCTGTTGTACTGCTTTCCTAGGATGAAACTTATAAGTCCCTTTCATTTCCTTAGTTTTTGATCAGGACTACTTGTGATGGATCCACGTTTCCCATACCTCGAGGTCCACTGCTTTACCTTTGATCTTCTAAGAACAATTTCCACGTTCTTAGACAAACTGAAAGATCTAAAACAGAACTGAAAAATTATTCCCTGCAAAGAAGAACGAGCTGTCAGCACTTAAGGATCAAGAAATAGACGTCCTATCAAAGTATTCATCTGTTTTATCTTTTGTGAAACTGAAACAAGCGACATCAGTAAGCCTGCTGTCCTACACATGAGCCAAGTAGGCGAAGTCACCTTTCACTGGGACCTGTGCCCATAGCATTAGCAGCGTGGGCCAGCCCATGCTCACCATTTCCTTGTGGACAGTTGAGTGTCCAACATCTGATCTAGAATACAAAAATCTTCCAAGGTATGTCCTTTCTGCCTTGAGATCCCAAGTGCCTTTTGGGTTGGAAGTGAACCATTGTCAGGGAATGGAAGTGTCCAATGAAAACACGCAGGGCAATGGGTTTTTTAAGCACCACAACCTAAGTACATTTGTGCAGCAACCATGTTAGGACTTTGCCATGTCTGAAAGATGGCCGTTTGGCTTGGCCTGGGCAGGCAGTGTGCATCTAGTTTTCTTCAACACAGCCCAAGGGAAGATGCTTCCTCTAAAGCTTGGCACCCATGGCGTAGACTGCCGGGAGCAGCTGGGCCAGCTGGAACTGCGGTTCTGAAGGAGCCTGGGTGTCACGCTGTGGGGAAGCGCGGCCACCTGGTTGGCAAGAAAGCTCTTGAGCTCTTTGTGCAGGACAGGGCAAGTGGAATGCTCTTGGACCAAGCTGAACCTTGGTCCCTCTCCCTCTGCCTGGAGGACACAGCAGGCTCAGCGAGCCCTTTCTTCTGTGCCAGTATTTCATGTTCCAGCGGGCAAGGGAGGATTAGGCTTTTCATTTAAAAAATGTACACAGAAAAGAATAAAAGCCATGATAAATGAAATGCAACCTCTTCTTTGAGTTTTTATACTAAGCAAGACAAATATTTCTCTATACACGTTCACGGCCCGTCTCTTTGATGCACGGCCTTCCCATGCCTTCTGTCCTCTGCGGTCCACTCTGCACGGCCATTTTCCAGGAACCCTTCCATCTCATTAGCTTTTCCTTTCTTTTTCTTCCATGCTGCTGCATTTTCCTTTTATTCTAGAATCTGTATTTAATTTTCCAGCTCTATACTTGTATTCTCCTTCTTCTTTTGTCAGCCTGGGGTCCTTTATTTTCTCTCTATTGTTCTCTTGCTTCTCGCTCTTGGAGCTTCCTCCTTACTCTTGCCTGTTTTTCCCTTCTCTATAGTTTGTGTTATTCTTTTATCATATATTTATGCCTCCTCTTACAAAAAGAAAAAAAGATTCTTAGTTGAATTAATTGGTGCTTTCTCCCTAGTTGCTTTATACGATTCTACATTATATTAATTTTTTATACTATATGTCGTCACAATCTCACTAGAGCTCAGTATATAGAAAATTAGAATTGAAAGAAAAGAAAGGAAAGGAAAAGAAAAGAAAGGAACCCCCTGTGGAAGTAGCTGGAAACCATCGTAAGGGACTCAGGTCACTTCGTGTGCCCTCCTATCCAACTGTGTCTGCTGGAAGAAGCCACACTGTCCTACTCAGCTTGAGGCTCTCACCCCAGGCCCCTTGCTGCTCAGAACTGTGCTCTTTACAAGATTCCGGGGTGGCCCATGTGTCCTAGAAGCTTGAGAGACCCAGACCCGATCACGTCGAGAGGTCTTTCTAGCTTTATCCTTGCTAGAAATCAGCAAAAGCCCATTCTAATAAGTGAAATATTTTAATGAGGGAAAGTGAGTGAAATATTTTAGTAAGTAAGAAAATAAAGTGTGAAGTACTTTGCTCACCACATACAGTAGAACCATGTGGGAAGTATCCATAGGATACCAGGTCGACAACTTTAGGAGCTCCAGGGATGGTACTGTAGCTCTCCAGGAGGGCTTTCTGAGCAGGCTGAGTCCTACTCTAGTCCAGTATTTGAATCTGCTGTTGGATTTCTGATGTTCTCCGTCTTGCCCTCTTTTGGCTGTGGGGCAATGCCCACGCTTACTCTTCTCAGAATAATGAGAACAAGGAGACGATGATTGAAAGGGACCCAATGTGTTTTTATAGCAGCATCGCAGGAACAAAGAGCGGGGTTCACGTATTATTTGTTGTCTGCAGCCTCACTCAGATGCTGGCAACCCCTGGGAGTCTTTGTGGTCAACAGAAAGAAGCGATCTGTCCCTGCTAAGTGGTGGAGGGGACCCTGTACTCCAGGAGGACTCGGGCTGGGCTTGGATGTGGCACTGGGATGGTTTCATTTCATCCTAACTTGATACTGATGTTGCCGGGGTGAGCCTGGCCAGCCACATGCTACAGCTGGTTACTGAACATTAAGTTCCAATTTACTTTTAATTATTTCATGTTGTTGAATTGTAGCTGATTTAAGAAAAATTGAAACCAATCTGCCATTATAGTATCCTGACTGTGAGAACTGAGGAAAGAATGATCATAAAGCTGTCTCATGCGTGGAGGAGCGACGCTACCATAGCAACACCGTGCAGAGCTCGTTTCAGGGCTGTAGTTTCTTAAGTCAGACCTTGAGAAATCAGATCGTTGAAGACTAAATTTACTTTTTAAAAGGTTGAATGTTTTTTCACCAGCACTCAGTGGAAAACCTAAGCAAATGATGACATTTTTTAATTATTTGATCAAAATTAAGAAAAAAAAAATGTGCTTGAGCTGTTTCTGCTTAGTTTAGCATCTTTGGGCCCCCTCTGCTTCCACGTCCCAAATTACTCCTGCATCATTAAGCTTCACAGAGGAGCCAAGGCTCTGTCGCTGTGGGGTCTTTCTGAGGTGTCACATCGATGAGGAGAGATATTTAGAATAAGATGTCTGTTCCTGAGCGGTCATTCCAGTCTTCGCGTGACCTGGGAAACGCTGCTGCTTCAGCCATCTGTCCTCCCCGCGTGCTCCGGGCCCCGGCAGACATTCTTGGCCTGAGATCAGCACCACAGAGTTTCTGGAAGCTGCGTGACTCACCTCACAGCCTGTCCAGAATCCCACAAGGCCTCAGCCAGCGCTTCCTCTTCAGCTTCTTGCAGCTCTGGCCAAAATGACAAAGCAGGACGTTTCTTCCCTGGCCGAAAGGCTTCTTGGGTTGTTGGCACTCCTCCGCTTTGGTCCTGTCCCTTCTCTGCTTTGCTTACTGCCACGCTGAGGAAAACATTCACACCAGGATCTTAGCAACTCAAGGCAATGAGGCTTAATTGTTATTAATTTTCTTCAAGGCTCTCACTTTGCTTATTATTTTATTTATTTATTGCTTTTGTTTTGGACAAAGAGGTAACTAAACAAACACATTTTAGTTTCTGAACAAGGTATCTTCTATAGTGTTTGACACGTTTCTTTCTTCTCAGTTTTCTTTATTCTTTCAAAGAGGAAAAGAGGATGAAACTTGACTTATAACTATAGCTAGTTTATTTTATGGGAGGGGGTAAATCCAGATTATTCATTGGATGTTTTTCAATCTTCTCATTTATTTATGTATTTGGTACAGGGTCTTAGTGCTGGGATTACACGCATGCTCCAGGGCCTTCATGGCATGTAGTACCAGGGATCAAACCTGGGTCCTTATTCTTGCCAGACAGGACCTTAGACCACTGAGCTATCTCCCCAACTCCTATTTATTGAATTTCATTTTTTCACTCTAAAAGAAAACAAGGGGCTGAGGAGATACCTCAGTGAGAGATGTGCTTGCCTGACAAGTACAAGGGCCTGAGTTTGATTCCTGGTACCACCAAAAAGGAAACAAAAGCAGTCTGTTCCCAAAAGAAGTGGAAGTGTCAGGTTTTCTCATTTTTAAAGGATCATTTAAGTAGAAAATAAATTTGCCAGCTTTCCTCTCAGATAAGAGAAGCAAGATATATCAGGTACAGGTGCAAATTCTCTGTAATGGATGTTACCATTATATGCTTTTTTTAAAAAAAAAAATTTATTTATTTATTTTTTCTTGTTTCAGAACCTTTGTTTGTTTATTCACTCATTTTTATGGCCGGCTCAGTCTGTGCCGAGGACAGGGCTGGCGCAGCATGTGGTGCAGGGGATCGAGCCGCAGTCCTTGAGGCCACCTAAGCTTTCCCAAGCAGACGCTTTAGACCGCTGAGCTATCCTGCTGGGCCGACCATTATATGTATATAAAATGTACCAATAAAATTAGAAACCCCCAACAAAATATAAAAATGAGGTAACTTTGAAGGCAGTAGCTGAGGGGCTGGGGAGATAGCTCAGTAAAATAAGCACTTCCCTGGCAAGTGCAAGGCCCTGAGCTCAATCTTCAGTTCCTAAAAATTAAAAAAAAAAAGTGAAGGCAGTAGCTGCCCGCAGGCCATGTGCTATAGAAATAGGCTTTAAATGTAGTAATCAAGTCAACTGCATCATTCTTTTTTCCTCATTCTGGCTTGTAGTGTGTACTGTATCTCTCTAAGTCTTCAAAATCAGAAGGAAGTGTGTTTTGCTAAGTTTAGAAATCAAAGGACTGGCCAAATAGTGCAGTGGATTAAAGTGCCTGCAAGCAGGCTCAGGCACCAGGGGTTCGATCTCCGGGTCTGCCATGCTGGCCTGCCCCCGAGGTGCACTGAGCCAGCAATTGAGACTGGCCATGGTGGCCTATAATCCCAGCTCTCGGAAGGCTGGAAATAGGCTGATCCCTATGAGTCTGATCTAGTAGTGAAACCCTGAATGCCCTGTAGATCCTTTCCCAAAATACAAAAATAAATAAATAAATAAGTAAAACAGAAAACAAAACAAAAGAAAAACAAAAAAAACAAAAGAAAAAGGGAAAAAAGCAATCAAGTCAACCTCATCATTCTTTTTCCTCACTCTGACCATGAGGGTACACTGTATCTAAGTCTTTCAAATCAGAAGGAAGTGTGTTTTATAAAGTTAAAACTTAGCTATATTTTAGAAAAGTAGTAGGCAACTCCATTTTACTTTAGCACCAATCTATTTTCATTTTAGCAACAGAAATGACCTTGCAAACATTACCTTTATGGATCTGAAATCTTCTACGAATCACTGGCACTTCCTACATTCATATTTTTGGTGGTTTTCTAGGCAGTTATAATAGGCTGGGACCACTGAGCTAGCTGGGTGTCATTTAATATAAGGAGCCCCACTGCATTTTGTCCTTTTGGGCGCTGGAGCTACTGCACCAAGACTATGGTCCAGCCTTGTGAAGAACCTCGGGCTGAATAATGCTGTGGAAAATTTAAAGAACAACAGTAGCTGTGGTGCTGATTCAAGTGAGAGTATTTGGAATTCACAGTGGGTTAAGGAAACTTCAGTGGCTGTTCCAGTTGACAAGGTTTCCCCTAGCTGGTGAAATTTTTCCATCCTTTCTAGATGTCAGTTCAAAGTATAAAATAATGGGCTGGCATTTAAGGCAGTGTGGACAGTGTTCTTCCTCGTGTTCAAATACGGAACTTGAGTTTGGTGCACCGTGGCTAGCACGAGAGTTAGCCCTGATGACAGTCAGTGCTGTCACTCAAACCATCTTGATGACAGATTCTGCTCTTGTAGTAACCTGGCAGTTGTGACAGAGGTACCACTGATTCCAGAGGTTCACACTGAAGAGCCTCTGTCATTTTTGGAGAAGAGGCTACCACCCCGGCGTACCCAGGGTTGTTGGAAGGTGGTGGGAACAGCTGCAGAGCTCCCCGCTGCCTTCCCTGGTGGGCTCCCATGTGCCCTCCCTAGACCATCTTGTCAAGTCTGGGTTATTGTTAATGGGCAAACAGGAGAAGATGGTTGTTGACGCTGGACTAGTACATTCTGTTATGTTGTTCCTAGCAGGGGTCCTAAAGGAGCAGGGCAGGAAGAAGTCTGCTTTGCTTGTGTGATATATGAGCAGCCCACACCAAGGAGGACTGGAGAGGGACATCACCCCTGAGATAGGTGTACGGGGTTGAGAGAACCAGGTTGCCCAGGCAGAGTTCCAGAGGCTGACTTTTAGGGTTGATGAATTTCCATCATTTCTGTGCGATAACACATCACAGAAAAATCACATCTCCTTGTCTGCAATGGGGATTTCTTTTTAACACTCTACAAAGAGTTTCTTTTCTTTTCTTTTTTTTTTTTTTTAATGTATCCAGTACAGGGAGGGCCTACAGGGTCTATACAGATCAGACTCATAGTGATCCTCCTGTTTTCAGCCTCTCAAGTTCTGGCATTGTAGATGTGCACCACTATGCCCAGTCTCAATTACTGTCCCAGTGTGCACCGGGGGCAGGGCCAGCATGGCATTCTGGGAATCAGTTCCAGTCACTGGGCTCTTCCTAAGTAGGTGATTTAGTCCACTGAGCTATCTGACCTGGCTGACAGAGTTTCTGAGCTAGTACAAAGTAGGATTTGTATCAGATTCTGGAGAATGGTATAATTTGGAAAAATCTTTAAAGTTAGGTTTTTGAGAGATAGGCAAGTCTCATATAGTTATGGGTATCGCATGAAGTTGTTAATTTTTGAGAATGGTTAAGACTGGATTTCTTGTGGTTCTGCCATCTCTGGGAATAAGGAGTCTTTGATGTGGTTGTTGTTTTTTGACTGAAGTCAGTTCTACGCCAAGTTTGTTCTGCTGCGGGTGGAGACTCTTCCGTGGTGGTCGGCCTTGTGCTCAGGAAGGATGGTAGTGTCGTGAATTAAAGCCTTTCCTCACCGTATGCTAAAAATTGGCCTCTGATTCACTCAAGGTCAGGGAAAAGGAGGAACGAAGGAGGCCCATGGCAGAGTTAGAGATACTGAGGAGGGAATAAATTTGTGCCTGAAATAAACGAAGTAAGACAACCTGGGCAGCGCTGTAGAAGCTTGGGAGGAAGCTGACGTGGGTATGAGAAGTGTAGGTGGGGGGCGTAGGGGTGACAGTGCGCTGAGAGGTCTCGCTCCACCCTCCTCCCACCTACAGCTGGCCAGCTGCCTGCAGGTATTCACTGAGCACTTACTGCCTGCCAGGCATTGTTCTAAGGTTTAGAAAGAAGTGAGTTTGACTGAAGTCCTATCTTCAAGGACCTAACAAGAGTTTTCCTGTTTGACTTCTCTCTCTCTCTCTCTCTCTCTCTCCTCTCTCTCTGTCTCTCTTTCTCTGTCTCTGTCTCTCTCTCTCTCTCTCATACCATGGCCAGCTCAGCCTGCCCTGAGGGTGTGGCTGGCACAGCATGTGGTGCCAGGGATTGAACTGCGGTCCCTGTGGTGGCCTAAGCTTGCCTAAGCAGGCGCTTTAGACCACTGAACCATCTTGCTGGCCCCCAAGTTTTCCTGTTTGAAATGATTGCTTATGGCTAAAACTACAAATAAAAGATACTTCACATAAAATTATATGAGTTTTCTTTGCAAAATATCCCGGAGAAGAGATCAGTACAGTGAAAAAAAACATAACCTACTCTCTATGTTTCCATGTTTCTGTCAGGGCAGAGATTTAAATGGTGGCTCGGGCCCTTGTCCACCCTTGCATGGCTTGGCTTTCTTTCTCCTCTGAACATGAAAGGACCGAGGAAGTTACTTGGAAGCTCCTCGGTGTCCCTCTGAGGGGTTCTGCTGCCGTGGTTGCTGACCAGTCTTGGAGTTCATCCTGCTGTACACAGTAGCAGGACAACACAAGGCCTGGAGGGCATGGGCGACAGACCAAAGGAGGAGAGAAAGCACACGAAGAGTCAGAGCCCTGATCTATTGCTTGAAAAGGCTGGAGGGGGCTTTACAATCCCACGCTAAGTACACGGCACGCATCCGTCCTTGTTTTCAGTGAAGCCAAAGGAACTCAGCAGTCCCCAGGGTGTTACAGAAAACTGCCACCTCTCACAAGGAAATTTGGTCTTTTCTCTCAGACATCCATGTGGGAGCTCAGCAGAACTTTGGCCTGGTACATCCAGATCCCAGAAGGTGGCAGGAGCGATGAGAGTGACACCGTGGACGCTTCCTCTGCCCAGGAAAGAGTCCTGGGTAGGGCTGGCTGGCTGAGAAACTACTGCTTCTTGGTGGAAGTCTTGGTCTGAGACCTTGCTATGCCGTCTTCCTGGGAGCTTGCTAGATACAGGGAACCTCATTTTCCAGAAGCTACTGTTTACATTCAGAGAGGCATGGGCCAGGCTGTACAACTCTCTCAACTTCCTGCTGTCTTGGCCCGGATGGTCCCCATTTCCAGTTGACTGTGGGAGCTGAAACAGCGTTGGGGGACTCAGGCTGAGGGGTTTGCCTCAGCTTTTCTATAAAACCTGGAGAGTCTAAGTCATGGGAAACAAAGGAATACTGTCATTTCACTCCCATCTACAATCTCTGGTGGATACGTGTCAAGACCACACAAACAACCCAGACGTTTCAGGGTGTGAAGTCTGAATCCGTGCTGCTTCACATCTGTTTGGCTGCTGAGACCCTCAATTTAGCAAAATATGGAAACTTCATTATGGCAGTCTCCCTGAATAATGAGGAAAATGTTGATATTTGTCTCAGCCTCCAGCCCCTCAAAGCAATGCTGTCCTTAACCGTACTTTCCTATGTAGCGCTTCACACACACACACACGCACACACACACACACACACACACGCGTACACACACAGGCACACACACACACGCGCACACACGAGAGAGAGAGAGAGAGAGAGAGAGAGAGAGAGAGAGAGAGAGAGAGATTGAGAGAGAGAGATTGGTTCTCTATAAATTAGTATAGGTGAAATTTCTCTTCTTGTGTAAAAAAGACATTATGGACACACTTTATCACAAAGCTCTTGAGTAAGAATTGAAACGCTTCCATTAGTCTTATCTAGTGACAGGGATTTCTTCCTCAGGGCACACCCCAACCTTTAGATTTTAGATGGCTCTGCTTTTTAGGACTGCTTGGGGTGAAACCCAAAACTGCCTTTGCAACATCACGCTAGAATTAATTATGGCTTTCCATAACCGCGAGGAAGGGGCAGTGACAAAAGGAAGAACTGAGACTGAAGAAAATGAGAGAAAATAGCAGGAAGGAAGAGCTCAAACGAGTCTCAACCATGTCCATTCTTGGAGAAGACAAACTACATGTAGAGAAGTGACTTCTTATAGAATAACATAGCAGAAGGAGTCTATTACATGTTCAAGATGGAGGCAGCTTTTCTGCATTGACTTCAAGTTTTACAACCACAATATTGTCACATCACCTTGAGCCAGTAGGATGGACACACACACACACACACACACACACACACACACACCTCACTTAACATCTTTGTCTACATTTGCTGTGTCTGTTAACCTTACTCTCTTAAACCCTTAGCACTACTGCAGTAACTAAGCATAGGTATTACTGTCAAGAATAAGAGGTAATTTAGAAGCAGACTAGCACGTAAGAGTGAGTCTTTGCTGTACCTTGCTCTGTTTTTGAAATGAGAGTATCATATATTCCCTCCAGACCTGCACATATGACAGATTAACTAATGGGCCATTTGTGGCACCCAGTGGAACTGAATTAGCAAGGTGCTGGGTGTGGAAGGCCCACCTGAGGGTTGCTGCCAGCAGCATAAGAAGTGACCTGGAGAGGAAGAAGGCGTGTGGTTGCTCCTCCTGGAAAAGCCTGTCACACTGGCTTTCCATACGTGAACCCAGCTCTTGGCACCGTCAGAGGAGCTCAGACCCTTGCTGTCAGTGGGGACGCTGCAGTTCTCTGTGGAGGAGTGCTGGTCCTTTGGGCAGTTTTTCTGGTTCCAGAGCTGATCCTTCTGCTTTCTGGCACAGATCCGTCACTCTGTTGGTGCAGACTTTCCAGCTTCCGCTACCGGCCTTTGGACCTTCCTCATGCAACTCCTTGATACAGACTTGTATGAGGCATTGCTGTGGCCTCCAGACCTCTAGCTGGATTCATGGAGCACACTGTTACGGGTTCTAGGTCTCCAGCTGGACTCATGCAGGACAGTGCTGTGAGGCCTAGGCCCCCACCTGGATTCTTTGGGTCTCTAGTATGTGGATGGATGTCTTGCACTCATTTGCATTTGCCTCTGGGTAAATGTTATAAAATGATCCTATAAATGTTGTGCCCTATATTAAATTTCCCCCCTCATAAATCCTAGTTACAACAACACACTGGGTCCTAGAGGGTTTCGGATGTTTTGTGCACACATATTGGCCTGCTTTTTTTAATTCGGGGCTTTGCCTAACTGCTATGACAGTTGTGGAGCTACATTATCTGTAAGGCTGACCATTTTAGAAGTAAAAATTAGTTTATCTTGTGGTTGAGATTAGGGAAAAAAATCTAACTGAAAATGCCCCTAAATATCTTACTTAGCTTTCTTGTCACTTGGACAGTATCCCTGGCACCCCCAGAGTACAGGAGTGAAGCTTTATTTCAGCTCACAGCTGGTAGAGGGTTCAGTCCATAGGTGGGTGGCTCGAAGACAGTGTGGAGTGTCACAGAGGCTGGGAAGGGGAGAAGCAGCCCACGGAAGGCTGGGCAGGAACCAGGAAGCAGGAAGCTGGCTCCTGAACTCGTAGCACATCAAGGCTGCCCACCTACTGGTTGCCGCCACCCATGGTGGGGCTGTGCCTTCCCATTGCCCACACCCAGAACTATGCTAAGCCCATCGGTGGGCTCAGCTGGTGCCATACTTCCTCAATCCCAGTGTCACATGCTCATGACCCAGCCACCCTCCTCCATGAGCACAAAAGCCTTTGGGGAACAGCTAGACATACATCGTACCACACGGTATCTCAATCAACTTGAGCTTGGATAAGCCATCATTCATTTTTTATTTTTAAAAATTATTATTATTATTATTATTATTATTATTATTATTATTATTATCTTTGTCTTGTCTTTTTGAGATAGGGTCTCACTATGCGGTTCGCCTTGAGGTCACTTTTGTAGTCCAGGCTGGTCTCTAACTCACAGCGATCCTCTTGCCTCAGCCTGCCAAGTGTTTAATGAGAAAGAAATAACAATGAGACAGTTTAAAAACAGGTTAGTAGGCCAGTTACAATAATTAATATATTACATATTGTTGTCTTCATAGTAGTTGTTCAGAGTACAATATGCAGGCATAATATCTTTTCTAAATGCTATTAGTACAAATCTTTCTTCTCATTGAACTAAGAGAAAGTAGATGTACATATATAGTCCAATAGTCCATAATAGTAGTGGATTTTCAGAAGAACTGACAATATTGGAAGCTATTGACTTGAACCTTTTATAGTTCAGCATATTAATATGGCTTTAATTTTCATACTTTGCGGTTAGACTTTTCTGCTAGATGGATAAGACCAAATTAAAGCAAGACCTATATAATGAACAATGTAGCTTTTATATCTGACAAGGTGAGTCAAATCCCTTCAAGATTTACCTTGAAGCTATGTACAGTGTTTTGTAGAACTTTTGTCAGTGTCAGCCATCTGGATGAGTCACAGCCATTGCTTGACCAACTTGCTCTCTGTGAAAGCCCGAGAAAATGTTTTCTCTCTAGGTGACTCTCGCATTGTCAATCCCTTTCCTCTTTAGTCCCATAATCTCCTTGAACTGGATAAGCCACAATTTAGCTTCTCAAAGCAACAGACCTGTATGTAGCTATCTTTCCTGGCTTTCACAGTCCTTGCAATCCTTCCAGTACCTTAGGAAGGAATATAACAAACTGAATTTGATTTATAATCAACAGCCTTGAGTATAGATAACTTACTGCTTTTATTTGTATAATATCCTAGAGACATCCTTGTGGGTCCATTTTATTCTAGAGGATTATTAGAATCAAAGTAGCTATTATGGTTTAGAGCCATAACTTTTCTAAGTTTCTTCTGAAATAAAGTTTTGGTAAAAACTGCCCTAAAGTTGATGTAACTCTAGACAACCCTAAGATTCTTGGTGTTGTTCATCAGAAAAACAGTCTCTGTCTCCTCTCCTTCTATTCCTCTTTCCTCAGAGGTGCACTGAAGAAATATTTTCTAAAGAATTCCATTTTGGTTGCGAAACAACATGACTGAGGATGGTGTGCAAACATGGAAAGGTCAGGGTGCTTGGGGAGAGGGATTAACCACAGTGCTGTACATGGCCTCCAGTGGGTAGATCTGACAGGTTGGGGGGAAGCGTTTAGCAGGAAGGAAAGACCAGATGAAGGCTGCTCCTGATTGGCTGACCCTGTGAACCTCTGATAGCCTAGAGTATTTTGTTCTTTAGACTTGAGGAGTTAGAACACCAGCAAATCCAGGGCCCTTGCTCCCTACATTGGGAAGTCCAATTTGTTTGCTGTAGGAACTATTTGCACAAAGTCTTCACACTTAGCTCCACAGTTCTAAGCAAATGGCAGTCCGCTCTAAAGACAAGGCTCATCCAGCTGTCCCCTGGACAGAGGTGTGGGTTATTTGCCTGAAGTCTTGCTGTATAGTCCAAACTGGCATGGAGCTTATTATGTGGCCCAGACTGGCCTCGAACTTATCATCTTCTTGGCTCAGCCTCCTGAATGCTGGGATTATGGGAGCATAGCACCACGTCCCCCTCCTTTCTTTTCTTAATACTGTGCAATTTTAAGAACTTTAAAAATGACCTTTGACACCAAGATAAAAAGAGATCGCAGGAACCCACACAGATAACAGCCTTTAATCCACTGGGATTCACTCTCTTGTTCTCCTTTTAAAATAAAAGGAATAAGAGAGACTTTGCGAACACTGGTGATGTTCTTGTCCATGGGTCCCTTCAAGAGGAGAGCAATGGGCAGAGCAAAAGGGGTTTATTTTCACAAATCAGTTTTGGGTTCTTCCCATGAAATAAACAAAAAGCTCATTAAAATGATTGCTAAAATTCTTCAAAAAAATTCTTCTTTTGAATTGTTGACTCTAGTAAGGTGACAAAGCTTGACAGCTTGATTGATGAATGGTGGATACACATCAATCGTAGCACCAGGTGAGCGACCCTCCTCTACTCATTTGTCCAGGAGAGAAATCAAAAGGAAAGGCGCTGGCACCTCCACGCCAACTCTTTCTTCTTTTTCCGTGGTTCCTGAAGCAAAGTGAGCCAAACCTGGGGGAAAGGCGGGCCAACTCATTGTATTTTATCAGAGCCCAGAAAATCATTGATTATTAAAATTCGGAATGAAATCATTAAAGTCAGCCCTACTGCAGAAACTGTTGGTTTACTGATTTTTTTTTTTTTTTTTCTTTACCAGGTGCCATAAAATATGCATGAACTTGGAAACATTCCTCCTGGAGTGAATTGCAGCACTGTAAATCAAAAAATGGAAAGGGATTAGGTACAGACTACGAAAACTATTATTGAATTGCTATCAATTCAATGCAGGTATACAGTTCAGAGAAACAAGTCGTACTACATTATTTATAATGAAAACTGGCCGAGCTGCCTCTCCATTTTCTGGCTGTTAACTCCTGATATGCAGATTAATTATTCTATTCTCAATTTATTAAGCTAGTTATTCTGCATATATAACTCCAAATGTCTGAACTGCGTGTGCATCCTGGTTTTTCTTCTCTTTGTTTCAGTTTGCTTCTGGGTAACCTAGTACTGCTTCATTCTCTGAAGCCAGGGACAATGACACAGTCAGTCCCTCTTCATAGAATCAGAGGAAGCCACCTCCCATCTGTGTCAGAGGGGGTGCTGTCGGGGGGGGGGGTCCCTCTCTCCCCACTCTGGCTGCCCAGCTCACAGGTGGTTCTGGCACCTGGTGCGTGTGCTATGGCTACGCACGCTTTTGTTCCTGGTCTCCCCTCACCATCCAGGGGAGACTGTTCTTATCCTTTCTTGTCTCTGTTTGTTTCTCCTGAATCACATAGGTTTTTGGCTTATTCTTTGTTTCCTCTAGGTCAGTGGTTTCCAACCTTTCTAGTGCTTCGACCCCACAATACAGTTCCCCACGTTGCGGTGAACCCAAACCAAAAAATAATTTTGATGGCTACTTCAAAACTGTAATTTTGCTACAGTTGTGATTCGGAATGGCTGTAGGTGACCCCTGTGTTTTGGTCGTTCCACGCCCGCTGGGGTTGCGACCCACAGGTTGAGAACCACAGCTCTAGGTGACCTGTATTTATTAAAGTTTTGCTAGCTAGGATGTTTTGGATGGGAATTATTTGTTTTCAGCATTTTCAAGATTACTTGAAAATTACTTTCTGTCTTTGTTATGAAGTTCAAAGCTATTTTAAATTCTAATCTAGCACATGGGATTCTGCCCTACCCTTTGGAAGCTTTTTAGAAACTATTCTTTATTTCTAAAGTTTTGAAATTTTTCTAAAAAAATATGTCCTCTCTCTTTTTATTTATCATACTGTGGACTTAATGGGAATTTCCAGATCAGAACACAATGTCCTTTGGGACTAATATAGTGTGCTTTACTAGTATTTGATAATTTTTTTCTTTCTTTCTAGGTGTTCTCATTATTTTAATAACAGATCTTATAATTTTTTCCCCTCTAATTTCACAACGTCTTTCATTAAAACTACTCCCTAAATTTCTATTTCATTTCCTGGAACATGTTTTTCAACTTTATCATTCACCTTATCTGTGGAGCTAGATAAGAATCCTTTATTATGTTCTTACATTTTTAGAGATCTCTTGTGTTCTCAGAATACTCCATGTTAAACATCAAGTCCATATAAAACATCGTATTTTTGCTTTGCAACATGGAATACTCCCTTTGTTGGGCTTTGTCAAGATATTTCTTATGTTTTTTTTTTTTTTTTAAGAGTCTCTTTGGATCCACTATTTGAACACTTCTCTGAAGGAGGCCGTGTCCCCCAGCACTGCCTTGCCTCGCTGGGTCTCTCCTGTCTGAGGAGTGTTCCCTGGGGGCCACGCTTGGCCATCTGGGGCCACTTGGTGCTGTGTGGAGGACGGTGCCATCCCCAGAGACCGGAAGCCTCAGCTTGCGTGCGAAGCCTCGCGGCCTGGCCGTTCTCCTTTTTTACCTCTCCTTCTGAGCCCTTGGGAGCTGCGTCCTAACATGTACCTGGGGTCCTTAGATCCGTCTCCAGGTCTCTGCCTTGGTCATCACAGTGGTTACTGTTTGCTTCTCCATGCAGTGTATATATTTCTTGTGTTTCACCTTTATTCTGCTTGTGGATTGTCGCATCTGACTTCTGTGCTAGGTTTCTGACCTGATCTATTTCAGAGGAAATTTGACCGGAAGCTAGAGAAGGTCTGCTGTGTGGTTCTTTTGGGTGGCCGAGGGCAAAGGTGAGAAATTCAGCTGGTTCATCTCCACTGTGAGCCTTTTCTCTGGGCTCATTTATTGCTTTCTCCTGTTTAGAGACAACAAGTCTGGGAAACAGCTTTAGGGCCTCTTTGAAGAGGGGGCGAGGGATTCTTGAGTTAGTGTAAATATTTTAATAGGCTAACATTTTAGTCTGGAACCTCCTTCCCAACTTTAGCCTGACTTGGCAAACCTACTGAACTGTGCTTTAAATTGCCTAGTGAGTGCGCTGCATTCTTGTTTTCTATCAAAACGGTTGGGGTGACCTCAGGTTATGTGGGATTGGGAGGTGACTAGGGTGTCTGAATTTCCTCACACAAAGTTCGCCCCAATTTTTGGGTACAACTTTTCTGTTCTTCAGAGCTTTGCCTCCAGTTCCGGATCCTCCCTAAGACTCTTGGGTAGAAGTGATGCTGCTTCCAGAGAATGTTCGCCCGCGGGGAGTGCCGGGAGCTCTCGCTCAGCTTCATTGCATCTGCTTGTCTCTCTGCTTTTCATCTTCCAAAATTCTGCTCTCCTGCCGTGGTCTCTGCTCCCTTTCTCTTTGACTATGTGGGATCAGATCTTTCTAAACTTCTTTATTGTCTTTTATGGGGAGCTAGAGAGAGAATGAACCGCTGGGCTTGCTGTCAACAGGGGGTGACATTGCCCATCTAGCCTTTGGTTTAGCTGCATTCTCTACAAGGCTTCTCCGACGCCAAATTCCTTGACTTGTTCCTACTTGGCTGGCTATTCATTCTCACCATATGCTTCCTAATCTCTCATTGCTTCCGGTATAAATAACATAAAAAATCAAAATGTGACAATTCTATCAATAGTATTTTTTTTAAATTTTCATTTTAAAGGAAAAGAAACAACAAAATTCCAAATCGGTATGATTGGAGGACAACAGTAGTTAATATGCTGCATATATGTCATGTCAACTCAAGCACCAGAGTAGCTATCTTTAGATGAAAAGCTAGGACAGTACGTACCAGATAACTTACACAGCAATTCACAATGAAACAGAAGCAAATATTTTTCAAAATATTAAGTTAGTACTCACACAAATAAAAATGAATTAATCTTTTTCTGAAGTATTACTATGAGATTCCAACAGTTAAACTACAAGCATATTTTTTAACTCACCAAGGCCTAATAATGAATAAAGAAAAATTAAGAGCATACAAATTACAAGTCATACTTTGACCGAGTTTTTTTTGTTGTTGTTGTTGTTAAATTATATTTCTATGGATGACATACAGTTGTAAAACTAATTTCTGTACCACAAAGGATAAGGATATTTTTGTAAACATTTTGTACACTCGTACTGAATTAGAATCAATATGCCTGAATGAAAATTTAAGCCTACTGTGTTTAGCATATGATAGAGAGATTAAAATGTAGCCTGAAATGAGAGAAACTAGGAGTAAATATAACTTTAAAGATAGCATTTTATTGCATTTCTTTTGTTAAATAGATATTTGAAATCTATTGGTACACGTGTTCTGGCTAAGATCTTCCGTCCCTTGAGGCGAGTCGGTACACACGCACGGCACGTCTTCACTCTGTTTTCCTTCCTGTTCCCAACCCTCTCTGTCCTTTAGCTCCATCTCTCATTCACTGACCTTTGAAGTTATGTTTTTTTTTTTTTTAATATTTTATTTGTTTCTCTCGGATGATGTGGAAAGACCACTATGAATATTTATTAGAAAAATTAAAAGTACAAACAAGTATATTTTGTGCCATTCAGATCAGCATTTAGTTCAGAGACCTAGACACTGTGTACTCAATAACTTTTCCTTACGAGTCAAGCCAAGCAGCTGTTGCTCTGAGACAGGTAAACCTGCCGTGATCTATAATGAGTGGGTCGTGGGTTGTGCCGACAGCAGGGATGCATTTAGCAATGCCAATTTAGCATTTCTTGGGATGATAATTCTTAAACTGGTTAAGACAGAAAATCTAATAAGTCTAGGTCAGCGCTATAATGCACAGCAGCAAGCGTGAACATATGCCTCTGACAGAGTTCCCAAGTTGGCCAGGTGCCCTCTGTTTTGTTTAATAGTTGCATACGTGGGTGGCCTCAGGAACCCCAGAGAGCCAGGCGCTGATGCTTCGGTTCTGGGTTGCACAGCTCTGTGACTACAGAGTCCGAGGAATTGTCAATCTCCATCTGGCCACTAAGACTCTGTCCTGCTGTCTCTCTGTAGAACAGAAACATGGCTCAGATGACAAACCCAACCAATTACACAATTTAATTTAATAACTTAAAGCGCGAAGGGCATTCCCTGAGCATTAAAATCTTTTGTTTTGAATTTTTTAAACAAATTATGTTTTACTTTATGTTTTATTATTTACGTAACAAGTATTTAGAAGAAAGAAATTTTCTCAAGATTGGAACTGGTCATTGTTCCATAAATAGGACACACATTTGGAAAGGGGAGAGGTTTTCCTGGGGAATATTTTAGTGATTATGTCTGCTTCATAACAAAAGACTCATTTAGCACTTGATATCATCAGAAGGTTGATCTTCTCTGCCAGGCTGATCAGAGAAATGCTTTCACTTCCAGTTGCTGCTTGAAGATTTTGTGTTTGGGTGAAATTTTTCTGACTTAATGACTGAGTGAGTGGTAGAAATGTCTTCCCAGTTCCATTTTCTTTTTCGAAATCCCAGATTCTAATCATTTCAAGTCCATAACTCTTAGTCCTACTTCTCTCCTGAGCTTTTAATTCCTCTGACATAACCTTGCTACATACTGTCACCTAACTGCTGTATGGTTGCTTCTAATAACCAAGCAATTTCTGTCTTTTTTCAGCATCTCAGTTCAGTTGTTTCCCCCTACTCTTACATACAAGAGGATTTTGTGACTTGGACCAAGGATCAGGAAGGCTTTCTCCGAAAAGGTGAGGAATACAAATTGCCCAGGCTGTCCTCTGAGCTGAGTGAGCAGGGTGTTGTTTTAGTGGGATTCTGACTGTGGCAGTAGTGGAAAGGACTGTCAACCGTGTTGGCCTGGCAGTGGCCAGATGACTGGTGCTTGGTGAGCTGACCAGCCTGTGAGCTTAGCTGTTCTCAAACCTGGCCCAGGTCTAGAAAAACTGAGACAACCGAGTTAGCTCACTGAGCCATGGTTCCTATTACTTGGTTTCATTTCCTTCATTCATTTCTTACTTCAGTGCCTTTTAGTCAACAGTTAGAGGGAAGGCACTCACTGGGCCATAAACGTAGAAAGATATTTTATTAGCAGATACTTCACAAGAACGCCTCTATGTAACAAGAAAATTTTAAAAGAAATTAAGGCCAGGGAGATAGCTCAGTGGTAACAGTGCCTATCGTGTGAACATCAAGTCCTGAGTTTGATCCCTAGTAAAAAGAAAAAAGAAAAGAAATTATATGCTGCCTATGAATAAATGTACAGACAAATGGAAATAAGAAAGGAGCCTGCTGTCTCATGAACATCAGAATATACAAACATGAGAGTTTTTGTAACTTTATGGAATTAAATTATGCATTACTTTAGAATGTACAAATATTTTAAAGCCTACACTTTAGTTTTTTTTTTTTTTTTGATTCACAGAGAATTTTTTTTTATTGTTTAAATTTAACAATGGATATATTACATATTTTCATCATCAGATCAGTTTAGATTAATACATATAGGTATATAAGATTGATCAAACAATTAAACATTAACCTTTCTTTACACTTTAGAGTCTACATGTACTTCAGAATGTATAGATCCTTCAAAGTAGAAAGGAGCTGAGAAAAACTCTACAAAGGAGAGGGAAACAACTTAGCATTTCACTGTTGGGAGAACTCTTTTGAGGAAGAGGCTTCCCGAGAGTGAGGCGGTGCTGTCCTCGGTGATCTCCAAGGTTCGCACCATGCACAAGCGGCAGAGGGAGTTTGGGAAGACCCTCACTGGCTTAAGTGGCATTTCTTCTTTTTCTCCCCACTCTGTGGTGGTCTTTTCCTCGGGGTTTGGCCTCTTTCCCATCAGTCAGGGCATCTTGTGGAGGTGTTCGCCTTGCACCTGAGCTAATGGCATTTGACTGCAGATGGCCCCTACAACCTCTCTTTTGATCTCGCTCTTCTCTTTCCACGCGTGAAAGTAGCACGGCAGCCCAGCCCTGCAGGTCAGTTCCGGAAGCCCCTCGGGTCCTCCTGGAGTGCTGCATGCCACTCCACAGTCGCTGTCCCTTACATGGAGTTCCTCCTTGACTCCTGCTGAAGACAGGCAGACGTCTCAGTGAGAGGGGTCATGTTCAGGACCCAGAACTGGGCCAGCGACCCGAGCTAAGTGTGGCTTTGCCCAGGAAAAGAACTGAAGCATCGCTTTCTCATCCTTCAGGTCAGCTTTGTTACTGTGCAGTCTGCCCCGTCGCCTCACTAGGGAGCAGCCTACTACTGAGCCTGGCTTTGAGTGTTCTGTACTGAAAAAGCCAATTCCAGGCCCATCTCAGGGAAGGCAGTTGCAGGCCTTATAAGAGGGGCTTCCACTGCCTGTCCCAGAGACGTCCTGAACAGGGATGGGCAGGGAATCCACTCCACCCCAGCACCTCTGCCCCAGGCACAGGCTTCTTGTACTGATTAATGGCATTGTCCAAGATAGCTGGGGTAATATGACTTATTTTGAAAATAGACTTAAAACTTTCCCTTTTTAGGAGCAGGCACCACTTTGACAACATGCTCAGCCCGAGGCACATGAGTTCTTGTGCTCAAAACATTAACAGGGTGCTTTGTTAACAAGATGTTCAGGTCACGATAAGGCCATCAAAGGAACTGTAGGGCTTTTTATGAGCTGGATCGTTCCAAATGGTGCTCCAAGTCAAAAAGACTGAAAGTCAAGCTTTCTCCTATAAACAGGGCTCAGATGAACCAGAGTGAGAATTGATAAAAAATATGCCACTTCATAAAAAAAAAAAAAAAGGAAACCATTGTAGATCTAAAATGTTTCTGGCTTTCTGAAGTACGGGAGTGAAGGATCTAAGATAGACTCCCTAATCTGCCTGGCTGGGCCGCTTTAGGGAGTGAGGAGCCCTGGGATGTCCCAGAGAATGCTGAGCACTGGGAGAGTTTAGTGCTGTACTCGTAAATGATGGGCTGGGCCAGGAATTGAACGGAGGTCCTGCAGTGCACAGAGCACCTGCTCTGCGACCTCATCTTTGGGAAACCTTCCCCGATTCTAAGCTTCAGTGCTTTCCTCCACTATCACTAGCGTTTTCAATGAGAGTGTTAGGTGAATGGTGGCACTTACATAGTGTCCTGTCCATTTAATGCACAGGGAACAAAAGGGAAGAAGGGAGGTAGGGAAGTGGTAGGACAACCCCTCGGGACCGGTCTCCCATCTTCAGAGCAAGTCCAGTTGTAACTGCACATAGGCAGATAATCGTGGGCATTCCGGGCTTCTTTTTCATCACCTGTCCTGTGAGGGAGTTGCAGACGATGATGTCATTCTCATTTTGAAGTCGCTCATCATATCATCTTATGTTTACCAATGTGTTACTATATCATGTCTTGTTTGATAATAATCTTCAGAGCTAGGCAGAGGGGAAAACATGATCTCTGTCTTAGAGCAGAGTAACGTGAGATTCAGAGGACCGAAGTGAGTAGCTTGTGAAAGACAGCTGATACTGAGCGCAAACTGAGGTAGGAATCCAGGCCTTTTCGTTTCAAGCTTTTTCTACATCTCATAAAAGTGGTCATCTAAACAGTTTAGGGACCTGCTTTGAACTGAGTACATAGAAGGAGGGGTCCTCCATGTGATCTTGCCACTGCTTAAGATTTATTGCGGATGGGCTGGCCACGTAGATGTCTTTTGATGTTAGATGACAAAATTCTTACTGGAAATGTATACTGTGTTTATACTGCGCACTGATCATTACAAATATGCTCTCCATTGTTCATTTTAAATGATTATATTATTCATTCCAGAGAAGAAAAACTGATGGCTCAGTCTTGCCAGGCACCGTTGGCCCTGCCCCCAGCACAGAGCGTGGGGCCATGGATCGAGGTCACCTCTTCCCCAGCATGGCAGGCAAAAATCTGTGCCTCTGACCTTTCTCCCTCTTTTTATCTTTTTCCTGCTCCTTTCTGCAGGTCAGAATCAAACCTCTTTTGGCCCGATGAGGCCACCCTCACAAGAACACGAAACAGGATCAGCAAGCTCTTAGCAGTGAGCGGAGAGGAGCGGCAGACGCTCCTGGGAGGATAGGTGCTCCGGAGTGGAGGCCCTTCCTCTGCTCGCTGGATGCATCCGTACCAAGAGACACCTTGTGACACATGGCCAAGGGTGCATCTGAAAGACTAAGGTTTGATCTGTGCTGCCAGCCTGGTAGAATGGAGATAGGATTGAAAAATAGAAGATAGGTGAAAAGGAGGTGAAGAAAGCGTAGCTAAAATTATGCTTTTGAGACCGAAACTTCAGGGCTCATCAAAGTTACCCAAGGCTGGTCAAATAGCTCAGCAGACTAAAACACCTGAAAGCAGGTGCAGGGGCCAGGGGGTCAGTCCCCAGGCATGCTGTGCTGGCCCTGCCCTGAGGGGTGGGCTGAGATGGCAGTTGAGACTGGGTGTGGTGGCACGCACCTGTAACCCCAGCTATTGGGAGGCTGTAACCAGATGGATCACTATGAGTATGATCTAGTAGTGAGACCCTGAACACCGTGTAGACCCTTCCCTAAAATACAAAGCAAACAAACAAATAAAAATACCTGAAGTCACTGAAGGAATCCACATCAGCAGCCTCTGTAGGCTTCCTTTCTTCTTTCTAGACCCCTCAGACCCCAAATGTACAGAAACACTGGAAGTTCATAAACTGGCTTAGTTGAGAAAGTGAAGAGCAGGGGCCAGATCCTATGATAAAGGAATGGGTTGTGAGAATTCACAAAATACCTAAATTATCCACCTAAAATCAACCAACCAACTGGGCTCACACCTGTGACATGGAATAGTATGCATCTGGAAATCACGGCATGTTTTCCTGGGGTTTCTACGCTCTCATGAGAAGCATAAATGTCTTTGTTTCAGGAAATAATGCTCCCCTTTTTACTTAAGGGCTCCTATTGATTCCCTTGATTTCTTTTAAAAAATAATTTTATTGGTAGATTTTAGATATACACCATGATCATATTCCTCATAGGGAATTTGTACCTGTATGTGACATATCTTGAGTCTTCTTTGTTTTTCCATTTCCCTATATGCTCTTCAACCCTTCTTCCACTCTTGGAAAGAAAATAGACACGAGTGTTAATGGAACAGATTAGAAGATGCAGGAATAACTCCAAATGCATTCAGCCACATTATCTTTGACAAAGGGACCAACTGCTTTTACTGGAAGAAAGATAGCCTGTTTAACAAATGATGCTAAAACAAAACAAAACAAAACAAAAAACAAAAACAAAAAAAACCCCTTGGCATTCCACATTCCAAAGTTTAAGACTAGACTCACATCTCTAACTGTGCACTAATGTGAATGCACTAAGGTAAAATCAAATGGATGAAAGATGTAGATGTTAAAAGAGAAACAAAAGGTCTGGCCAAATGGCCCAGTGGATAAAGCCATCTGCAAGCAGGCTCAGGGGCTGAGAGCTCGATCCCTGGGCCTCACATGCCAGCCCTGCCCCCGGGGGTGCTGAGATGGCAACTGAGCCTGGGTGTGGAGGTGTGCGCCTGTCATTCCACCTCTTGGGAGGCTGTAAACAGGTGATTACTATGAGTCTGATCTAGTAGTGAGACCCTGAACACCCTGTAGATCCTTCCTTAAAATACAAAGATAAATAAATAAGCAAATAAACAAACAATAAATCTGCTGGAACATAGAATACGCAGAGCTCTTGAAGACATAGGTATAGGCAAAGACTGTATAAACAAAACTTCTGTTGCATGGGAAATATTACAAAGAATCAACAACTTAAATATCTTATTGAAAAGTTCTTGGACAGCAAGAGAAATTGTCAACAGAGTGAAGAGATAATACTGAGTAGAAATCATTTTTTGCCAGTTGTTCCTCAGACAAGGGACTAATGTATAGAATATATAAAGAATGGAAAAATCAACCCTCCCAAATGTAAAGACCTAGTCTAAAAATGGGCATCTGAAGTGAAGTGTCTACTTCTCAGATGAAGAAGTGGAAAGGACAAATAAATATATATTTTAATTTGCATTTTACAGATGACTAATGATGTGGAGCATTTCTTCATGTATTTATAGGCTTGCTGAATTTCTTTCTCTGAGAAGTGTGTGTTCATCTCAGATGCCTATTTCTGGATTGGGTCTTTGAACTTTAGAACGCTAATGGTTTTTAGTTCTTTGTACATTCTAGATACAAGACTTTTATCTGAATACTTATTAGTTAAAATCTTTTCAAAATTTGTGGGTTGTCTTTTCACTCTGTGGGTAATTTCCTTTGATGTGCAAAAACTTCTTAGCTGGAGGAGGTCCCATTTGTTGATGCTTTCAAGTGCAAATGTGCATTTTAATTTTTGTCCATGAACTTTTTGCCTATCCCGATGTCTTCAAGATTTTCTCCCACTTTCTCTTCCAGAAGATTTAATGCTTCTTTTTTAATATTTAGATCTTTAATCCATTTTGATTTTAGTTTAGTGCATGGTGATAGACCTGAGTCAAGTTTTAGTTTTCGGCATGTAGAGAGCCAGTTTTTCCAGCACCATTTGTTAAAGAGGCT